>JBBUKS010000035.1:10860383-10876525 GCA_038050645.1 Hedychium gardnerianum
CTAGCCAGCCCGAACAGTGACTAGTGCATAAGGGGGGCAGGAACCTGGCTACTAGCCAAGATTTGACCCCTAGACCTTATTATGGTAATACCTCATGCACTAGCCAACAGCTCATCCTGAAGCTATGAAAAGGGACAAATAGAGCTCCGGGTGTTTGTTAAGGGTCAATGACGCTTGATAGGGTCCTGAACTATGAGAAAGGGCAAAAGGATGAAATTCTAGTAACCATAGTCAGAGCTTAACAAAGCTATGAGAAGGGGTTAATAACCTAGAGGGCCTGACATAAGAAATTTGATAATTTTGCAAGTTACAAGAAAGGGGACAAATACCTCATGCAGAGTTTCAATCACTAAAGACGTTGGGGTGCTTTGCTAGGAAACACTGTACTTTCTAAATTTATTTGATAGCTGGTCTGTGAGTTGGATTATTCACCTATAGGAAGGACTAGTTGAATCGAAGACTCATATATTTGAAAATCAAAATAAATAAAACAAATAAATAAATAAATGAAGCTAAGGATATGGTATCACATTGATGGTCATCCTAGCTAGGGATGACAATGTAGAGTACCCATAGTTTTTAATGCTACCTAAACACGAATACAATTTAACTTTAGTCTTATATAAAAATGACTCAAACTTGTCTCAAATTCTTTTTCCTTTATTTGAAACCCAGTAAATGTTATGAATAAAGATATCCTTAGCTATCCATCATTTAAGAAAATTGAAATAAGATTCATGTACATAATGTGGGTAAAATTATCCACTAATCATATGTATCCTAGATGAGTGACATGGTTATGTCAAGATGGTCGATAGTGAGAATAAGAGTCAATCTATGTATTAAGCATGATAAACAAAGGGTTGACCTATGTTCAAAACTCATCACTTCAATCACAATTTCCACTTCAAACTACCTCACCTAAACCAACCTCCGCTTAACTCCAAAAGTTATTTTCCCTATTCAATAGCCAAATTCCAAATCCAACCCTATGATGGCAAAAGGCAAAATACTTATCCTCACACCCTTGTCAGCTCATCCCAACATTAACATAGAGGAGATAAATCATAAGTAACTACTAATCCGAATAATGATCAATGTATGGGAGAGAGAAGAAACCTGGCTAATAGCTAGGATTTAACCTTAGACCTCATGGTGACAATACTCTATGCACTAGTCATCAGCCTGTCCTGTGAGGACAAAATCCAACCCCATACACCTTGGGCAAGTTGTTTATCTTCTACCCTCAATTCACATTGACTAAACTAAAGAAGTGTTGGAGAGCCTGACGGATACATGCATTGGACACGTTTCGCAAAAAGCATAGTGGAAGAAAAATAATAAATCTAATTTATTATCACACACACATTACACACATACAGGATACAATACGTCAGACATAATTGCATAATAAAATTTTATGTAAATAAATTATACCTGACGAATGATGTGGGGTGGAAAGGGCATCAACCAGCGATGCTATAAAGCCTCGCCTCTATCCGTATTCACTCCAAGCCATCATCAAGAAGACTTCACAAAGTCACGAGTCTCGGTTCCGTCTTCGGTACTAGCCGACAAATGGAGACAATTTCTCCAAGAGAGAGACTCCACCCAAGGTTCAGTATCTAGCGACGTTTGCAACCCAACGATATTAAACATAGAGAAATCCAACTCGTTTCTATGCCCGATGTTGTACGCAACCCGATGGCACAAAACGATATGAATGGCAGCAAAGGTGTTGATGTTCGTGGACTCCTACGGCTGTTGTCGGCAGTGTGGCCCGCGACAGGGACTTCGGAAGTCAGAGAGGGACCATCGAAGGGAAGGGCAACCGACGGTGAACCCTTGTGGTGGTGCACGGGGCTGTTGGGCGGTGGCTGCGCGCGGGACAACAACAATCTCACTATTATCTCGTGTCGGACGGAGGGGTGACCGACTGACGGCTTTGGCTGCAGAGGCCGGAGGAGGAAGGGTAGCCTCGACGCTGCTCTCCAGCAGGGCTGAGCGGCGCAAGGGGCCTTTGGTGGTCGGCGACGACACAAGAGGGAGGAAGAGAGAAGGAGAATAAAAACCTAATCTCCTTTTTCTCTTAATCTATATCTATATATAGATTTCTTATCAGGTTGGAGAGCAAGTCCAAAACCCGTTACCTCTAAGCCAAACTCATCCGTTAGCCTTAAGTTTGGTTCAAGATCAAACCAACTTAGTTCAAAACCAAAACACCTTGGTTCAATAATTAAACCTCTTTTAATTGAAGTCAAACTAATTTAGTTTACAATTAAAGCAAAGAGGGTCCAATTCATTTTCAAAAGACGTGGCTCATCCACCCTTTCATTCTGGCAAAATATCTTCCATATTTTTCATTCGTCTAGTCCAACCAGACTCAATATCTCTTGATCTGAGAATTTAATTCTCAAACTTGTTTTAAGTCTTTCAGATAAACTCATAGTACGTATGACCTTATAGGTTCCCGATTATGTTGGTATTTCATAATTAACCATTAATCAATGAATAGATCATGAGTGACACCTAATAGTACATCATAATCCCCAATTGATCAAAAAATCAACGGTTGATCCCAGAAATACTTCTGAACCCTTCAGCAGCTATAGTGAGTCGTGCCTCGTTTCTTTCACTTGTCTTATACCCATTTGGTTCAGGACATGGTCTATGTGTTAGTCCCCATTAGGCTGATTACGTCACACCTAACCCAAGTTACACTTTCTCGTTCTGTGAATTCAAATTACTTAGACATGTATCCAAGAGTACCATACTCTTGACATGTATTACTTTGACCAAAGACTTCGAGTAATAATCTTAACAAGCGGTTATAAGGTATACGTCTCCTTATGCACGCAGTGGTGAAATCTCTGTGGGCTATCCAAACACCTTTGGGTACTTCGACTTATACTCAATCGTCCTGTACCCACACCTCCATGGAGATGTATTGACTAAGATGTCAGAGTATAATTTTTCATGACCAAGGTGACTTGAATACATCAAGTTGAAGGAAATTTACACTCGAGATACAATGAGATCTTCATTGACATATCTATATATGTATAGAACCATATGAAATCTTATGGCAGGTTACTCAAATGAACTAGTTACCCTTAACTAGCATCTACGTTTAACTCTCGACATCCCAATGTCTCCAACTAGTGAGGAGCAGCTTCTTGGATAAACCAAGGAGTATAACACATGCTAGTCTCTTAGAATCAATGATGTCCAAACTCATCAATTCATCGACTAGGGAATATTTCAATACATTCATAATTACACATGTAGATATGCTCATTAGTTATGATCCAATCACAAGTTCTCTTATGCTATGAATCGTATCGCGAACATTCAGTAAATGAGTTTAAGATCCAATCATATACATTAAGAATGTACACTCAAATAGTAAATCACTATTTATCTAGTAAATAGTACATTCTATAAGGCGATTGCCTCAGGACATCTCTCAAATATAACATACTCTCATTTGGCCTAATGTCAATTATCATGATATCGAATATCACATGCCTCTACATGATGTTCAAACTTATTTTGAGATAGAGGTTTCCTCAAAAGATCCGCTAGGTTCCCTTCAGTTGGAATTTTCTCAATTTGTATTTCATTCCTACTTATGATCTCCCTGATCATATGATAGCGGCGAAGCACATGTTTAAATCATTGATGAGACCTGAATTCCTTGGCCTGAGCTATGGCCTAATTGTTGTCGCAGTAAACTGGTAATACTTCAACAATGCTCGAAACCTTATCCAAGTTCAGTGACAAACTTCTCGATCCAAACCTCTTCCTTTGCTGCTTCAGAAGCTGCATTGTATTCCGCTTCAGTGGTAGAATTTGCAACGATTTCTTTCTTGGAACATTTCCAACTTATTGTGACTCCATTTAAAGTGAATAAGTATCCAGATTAAGACTTGAAATCATCTTTGTCTGTTTGGAAACTGACATCAATATACTCACGTATAATCATATCAACCCCTCCATATACCAAAAATAAATTCTTAATACTTAAGGATTGTCTTGATAGCCACCCATTGATTCATGCTTGGATCTGATTGATATTTGCTTGTGACACTCAGAGCGTATGATATTCTAGGCCTCATACATAACATAACATATATGATTTATCTTATTGTTGACGCATATGGGATTTGACTCATGTGAATCCTCTCATCTTGTGTGCTTGAGCACATAGACTTAGAAAAGTAAATCTCTTGTCTCATGGGAAGACAACCTTTCTTGGATTCTTCTATGCTAAAATGTTTTAGCACTTTATCAACGTATGTAGACTATGAAAGAGTAAGCAACATTTTTTCGATCTATTTCTATAGATCTTAATCACAATGATATAGATTGCTTTTCTCATATCTTTCATGGAAAATATCTTGGACAACCAAAATTTTAATTGACTATAGAACAGACACATCGTTTCCTATAAGTAATATGAATGACCAACATAACCAAGAACCTATTGGGTCACATGCACTACAAGTTTATCCGAAAGACTTAAGACGAGTTTAGAATTGGATTCTCAAATCGAGAGAGATTAAGTTTGGTTGGACCAAACGAAAGGCAAGTATAGAAGATATCTTGACGGAGCGAAAACACGGATGAGCCACGTCTTTTGAAGATGAATTGGACCCTTTTTGGTTAAATTAAAAACCAAATTCGTTTGGTTTTAATTAAAAGAGGTTTGGTTATTAAACCAAATTGTTTGGTTTTGAACCAACATAGTTTGGTCTTTAACCAAATCATGGCTTAATGGCATTGGATCGGGTTGCTATTGGGCTTTAGGCTTAGGAGATGACTTGTTCCCAAAGTCATTGAGAAGAGATTATAAATACCCTCCCATAGGGAGAGAAAGTTAATAGAGTTTGGATTAAACCTAATTGTTAGGTTTTTCTAAAAAAAAAACCTCTTCTCCTCCTCTTCCCACTCTTGCGCTGTAGACCAAGGGTGAAGGCACCCTTGTAGCAGCCGCCTACCACCGTCCAACCTCATCGGAGAGTAGCCTTGAGGCTGTCCTTCTCCTTCGGTTTCCGCCATCCGGCTAACCGTCATCCGACATAAGAGACAATTGTGCTATTGCTGCTGTCCCCCACGCAACCCAGCAAATAGCCGGTTGTGCATGACTGTTTGGGGTCGCCGTCGACCACCCTTCATACCGGAGGTCCTTCTCCGACCTCCGGAGCTTCCTCCCTCCGGCCACACCACTAGCAGTAGCGAGGGATGTCTCCGAACAGCAGTGACTCGACTGCCGTTCACTTTTCTTCGTGCCATCAGGTTGCATACAATATCGAGCATCGAAGCAAGTGGGAGATCCTCCATGTTTGGTATCGTCAGGTTGCGAACACTGCAAGATATCGAACCATTAGTGAGGTCCTCTCTCAGATCATGTTGTTTCCTATTGTCGACTAGTACCGAAGACGAAGATATGACTCGTGGCTTTGGAAGTCATATCGATGATTGCTTGGCATGGATACAGATAAAGGCATGGTTTGATAATGTTGCTTGGTTGATGTCATTCCCGATCCACCTGATTTGTCAAGTATAACTAGAATAAAAGTTATTTTCATAAAATTTTATTATGTGATTATGTCTGGATGAGTGTATCCTTGTATACGTGTCGTGTATGTGATATAATAATTAGATTTATTTATGCTTCTACTCCATGTTTATGAAATATGTTTTAGCACACACCCACATCGGGCTCCCCAATAATGGAGTAGAAAGGTCATCAACCAACGATGCTATGAAGCTTTGCCTCTATTCGTATCCACGCCGAGCAATCGTCAAGACAACTTCGCAAAGTCATGAGCCTCGGTTCTGTCTTCGGTACTAGCCGATGAACAGAGACAAGTTCTCCGAGAGAGATACTCCACCCAAGGTTCGATATCTGGTAGTGTTCGTAACCCGACGATACCAAACACAGAGAAATCCAACTTGTTTCTATGCCTGGAAGCATACGCAACCCGACAACACAAAACAATATGAAAGGCAGTAAAGGTGCTACTGTTCGTGGACTCCTACGGTTGTTGTCGGCGGTGTGGTTTGCGGCAGGGACTCCGAAGGTTGGAGAGGAACCATCGAAGGGAAGGACAGTTGACGGCAAGCCCTTGCGGAGGTGCACGGGGCTGTTGGGCAGTGGCTGTGTTCGGGATAGCAACAATCTCGCTGCTGTCTCGTGCCAGATGGAGGGGTGACCTAGCAACGGCTTTGGTTGTAGAGGACGGAGGAGGAAGGGCAGCCTCGGGGTTGCTCTCCGGTAGGGCTGGGCGGCACAAGGGGAACACTTCCCTTCGGTGGTCGGCAACGACACGAGAGAGAGGAAAAGAGAAGGAGAATAAAAACCTAATCTCCTTTTTTCTCTTAATCTATATCAATATATAGATTTCTTATCGGGTTGGAGAGCAAGTCCAAAACCCGTTCAAGACCAAACCAACTTGGTTCAAAACCAAAATACCTTGGTTCAATAACCAAATATCTTTTAATTGAAACCAAATTAATTTGGTTTACAATTAAACCAAAGAGGGATCAATTCATCTTCAAAAGACATGGCCTATCTTCCCTTTCGTTCCAGCAAAATATCTTCTATATTTTTCCTTCGTTTGGTCCAACCAAACTCAATCTCTCTCGATCTGAGAATCTAATTCTCAAACTTATTTTAATTCTTTCGAAAAACTCGTAGTGCGTGTTATCTTGTAGGTTCCCGGTTATGTTGGTTATTCGTAATTAACCATTAATCAACGAATAGATCATGAGGGATACCTAGTAGTACATCATGATCTCCAATTGATTGAAAAATCAATGGTTGGTCCCAGAAACACTTCTAAACTCTTCAGCAGCTATAGTGAGTCGTGCCTAATTCCTTTCACTCGTCTTATACCTACTTGGTTTATGACATAGTCTATGTGTCAGTCCCCACTAGGCTGACTCCGTCACACCTAGCCCAAGTCATACTTCCTCATTTTGTGGATTCAAATTACTCAGATATGTGGTCAAGAGTACCACACTCTTGATATGTATTATTTTGGCCAAAGACTTCGAGTAATAATCCTGATAAGTGATCATAGGGTATATGTCTTCTTATGCAAGGAGCGGTAAATCCTCTGTAGGCTATCCAAATACCTTCGAGTACTTCGACTTATACCCAATCATCTCGTACCCATACCTCCGTGGAGATGTATCAACTAAGATGTTAAAGTATAAATCTTCATGACCAAGGTGACTTGAATACTTAAAGTCAAAGGAAACTTACACTTAAGATGCAATGAGATCTTCATTGACATATCCATATATGTATAGAACCATATGAAGTCTCATGGCAAGTCACTCCAATAAACTAGTTGTCTTTAATTAACATTCACATTTAACTCTTGACATCTCAATGTCTCCAGCCAGTGAGGAGCAACTGCTTGGATAAACCAAGGAGTATAACACGTGTTAGTCTCTCAGAATCGATGATGTTCGAACTTATCAATTCATCAACTAGGAAATATTTCAATACATTCATAATTATCTCACTAGTTGTGATCCAATCACAAGTTCTCTTAAGATATGAATCGTATTGCGGACATTCAGTAAATGAGTTTAAGATCCAATCATATACATTAAGAATACACTCAAATAGTAAATCACTATTTATTCAATAAATAGTATATTCCATAAAACGATTGCCTTAGGACATCTCTTAAATATAACAAGAAGTTGGGTCAAAACTCACCTTACACTCTATTAAACTTCAACCAATTTGATTACATTGAACATGCAACTCTATTCAACTTGGTCAAATATTAGGACCGGTGTGACCTAGAGGGGGGTAAATAACTTTGATCATTTTGATAGATTTTGCGCAGTGGAAACTTAAACCAAACTGACGTCACATGCACAACACAAAGATTTACTTGTTTGTCGCCTCCTAAGATGACTACTCCAAGGCCTAGCCCTAGCGATCTACTACTACTAAATCTTCTTCTTCTCAGATACCTTTGAGAGGTGGAGAAGCCTCTTACACCTATTGTTACAAAGCAATACAACACAAAAAAAATCACAAATACAAATGAAAGTAAAAATAATTTTACAAGTGAAGCTTTGATTTGCTTACTCTTTTGTTTCTTTTTTTTTTTGATGAAAGGTAAATATATATCATCAAAAAAGTGCACCAACATACAAAATCCAAAAATTTCTACACATTTCATGTCTAACGAAATATCAGATCTATGATAGAATCCATGGTATGACATACAAGTGCTCACATGGATATCATCACTCTCATGTATACAAACACTCATGCATACAAACAGATCTCTCATCCAATACACCCCGGTCGATAACGTATCTTCCACCCAAACCACAAAAGATCAAGCATCGACCGGTCTCTAAGTCACCGTCATCCATCACAAGTGGCTCCCTGCCACCTAACGTCTATGTCATCAGCATCTAATAATAGTCTCACTATCATATCCTCCACCCACATGTCGCGTACCATGCTCCATGTCATATGTCATGCCACTATGATGCCATCATGCTTCATGCCACCTAACATTAGTCCATGCGTGACACGCGTGCCATCTGGCGTCACTGTCCATCCTCCTCTCATGGATCGGCTCATCTGATGTGAGTGCTCATATCCTCAACCTGGTCCATCGTCACCATCACTGTCCCCCGCACATTTTTAGCAAGTGACCAACTATCAATGGATTTGTAATGTCTTTACCGCGAGCCGTTTACTATGGACTAAATAGATCATTTTGGTGGATCTATTCACCCTCATAGGCTTTTTAGCAAAGCCTCAGCTATAAATGGATTTGGGGCATCTTTATCGTAAGTCGTTTGCTGCGAACTAGATAGATCATTAAGGTGGATATATTCACCTATATCCTCACCCCCCTCATCAAGATGTACATGCAAGGTGTGCTCTCATGTAACTCCTCTCATCCCTCACTCACACAAAATCACTCCTCTCACCCACCCACTAGAGCTGCATCCCAAGTGTGTGCAGTCTCATATCTCCCTCCTCATACAAGGATACATGTACCCTCCAAGGCTCCATGTGGCTCCATGGCTCTCACTCCGGCTCCATGTGGCTCTGTGTCTCTTAGTTGCCCGCTCAAGTAATGCTCCTCGTGTCTCAATGTCGCTAAAGGCCCTACCCCAAGGTTGTATGCAACTCCATGTGTCTTAAATCTCGAGAGCAGGTAAGCTCCATATGACTGCATATCTCTAAAGGCTCTAGATCAGGTATCATCTTTTTTTTTTACCGCGACCACTTACTTGGGTAGACAATGTGCCAGTCCCGAGTAGGGCCACAGTTCTATACAACATGTAACTATGGATGTAAATCCTCCAGACCCCTAAGTGGTGTGTCAAAATTACCTAAGATGGGCTCCTATACTACAGGACTATATGCAAATGCAGGAGGCAAACTCCCAAAATCATGTAGGGGTTGTCATTGGCCTATCTATATGCATGCCTCTATCAACTCCCAAAATGTATGCAAGGTGATGCTGTCAAAATGGAGCTTAGGTCACCACAATACAACTCACGCTCATGACACTACCTAGAATACCTAAAATGCACACCCTCACCATCCTATGTGTAGTATGTGTAGCTAATGCATGCAAGTGTAAATGACACAACAAATGCAAAATGGAGCAACAACCAAAAACATGTATTTTCCCGAGGTGTCATCCATGCCTGAGTAGTTGATCTGTACCTTCTTGAAGACCTGATTTGCATCAAATTTAAGCCCCTTAAATATACTATTGTTTCGCTCCCTCCAAACATGGTGCACCAGTGCTAAACCCTCAACAGGTGAAGTTGGAGGGTCCAAGCGATCGTAGCTGAGTTTGGGCGACCGGAGCGTATGGGTGACCGTAGAAGCTTTCAGGCGATCGGGAGATGAAGTTATCAGCAACCCGAGCGAGTTGGGTCAAGATCAGATTTGACCCCTCTACAAACGACCAGAGGGCTTTCAGTCGACCTGGCAGCTCAATTAACGTTATCTATTGGATAGACATTGCAGTCACATTAGTATGATATAGGGGAGGCTCCAATCGACCTTGATGTGCCACATTAGCAACATAGAGGGCTATATAAGAGCCTCAAGGCAGAGCTTGAAAATTACCAATTCAATTAATTCATTCTTTGTTCTCATGCTCAAGTGCTCTCATGATCTCTATGTTGCGACTTCGACATACTGTAACTTGCGCTTCATTTCTAAACGATAACATCTAGAGTAAATTTAATATTTATTGATTTTCCTTATTTTTAATATTGTGCTTAATTTTTAAATTCTTTTTCTGTAAGGTTTCTCCATATAATGATTTAAGTGTATTTAATTTTCATTTCTAATTTAACTGATAAACTATTAGATTAATATTTATTTTTGCTGTGCTATTATTCTGTTTATTTGTTATTTTTTAAATTATCAATTCATAAAATTTATAACATTATTCACTCCCTTCTAGCATCGAGTTCGATCCTACAATTTGGTATTAGAGCGGGTTGAGCTGATAGTACACTAGGAAAATTTGGGTAGGTACATGTCTAAGCTGGGTAAAGAGTACCTGGTGCATCTAGTCAAGTGGAATTAGCCGAAGCTACCGCTTCTCATTCTAAATCAGTTAGACCAAGGCATTGTATTAAAGTTGATTTAGCTCTAGATTCTTAAGTTCGCCTTATCTTAGGAAGTGGTCATTGTTCCAATACTCAAGAAGATTGCCTCTCCACGACCTGGAAGCTAACTTGGGAAACTTTTACTTAATTAGCTTAAAGCAAAATTTGAATCTAACACTAGACAAGCTTTGTGCTTTGAGTCGGAACAAACAAATCAAATCAATTAATAATATGAACCTAGCCTAAAACTCAAATCCAACCCTAAATACAACTAAACCAAACACATATTCTATGCTAGACTTTAATACAATTTGAACAAATTTGTGTTTGCAAAAAAATGTCTTTGTAGCAAGGATTCAGCACAACTCGCCCGTCACTTTTCAATGACAACAATTTGATGGAAAAATATGATGGAATACTACCTCAGAAATGAGATAGAAAACTATCTGATAGTAAAGGAAGGCTTGAACTGCCTACAAATAATAATGGCGAGTCAGTCCCCTACAACAACTAGACAAGTGAAAACAAATGAAAGGCTCAAGTCAATGCTAGAGCCACAACTACACTGCAATGCGGGCTAACTCAAGAACAACTGACTAAAGTAGGACCTTTCAACAATGCTAAACAACTCTGAGAAAAATTAATTGAATTGCATGAAGGCTCAGCTGATTCACACACTATTAAAAAGGATTTGCTACTAAGTCAACTTCAAAATATTCAAATGAAAGAAGGTGAAACGGTAAGTTAACTCTATAGTCGCTTTAAAGAAATCCTAAACGACATCCATGCAATTGGCGGATAAGTCAAAAATTGTGAATTAATCAAGTACACACTTAAGGCTTTTCCAAGGACCACTTTGTGGACATCAATGGTTGATGCTTTCAAAGTATTCAAGGATCTTTCTGTCATTAAATTAGATAAATTCTTTTGTAATTTTGAATTTCATGGGTAGACTAATCTTAATCAAAGAGAGAAGGGTATAACTTTAATTGTAGGTAAATCCAAGATAAAATCTAAATCAAAAGAAGAGACCGAATCAAAATCTGAGTCTGAATCAACAACTGACGAAGATTTGTGGAAAAAATGAATCAACAACTATCTTCAAAAGTTTCACATTTGGTTAAAAAGATGATCCGACAAAAGAAATTCACTCGAAGATTTGTGAAAAAAAAGATCTCGAACAAAGACCTAGCCAACATCCGATGCTTCGAATGCAACAAGAAGGGACACTTTAAAACCGCCTGTCCACTATTGAAGGAAAAAAGAGAAAGAGCTTGAAAAGAGAAAGAAGAAGACACTGAAAGCAACCTGGGATGAGTCATCTTCAGAATCTAAATCAAACTCAGAGCACATCAACCTTCTAGCATTGATGGCAATCCAAGAAGCATCAAGCTCAAAGTCCGAGTCAGAATACAACTCAGTATCAGATTCAAGTCAAGTCAACGACTTAGACGAGCCAGTTGATGAGGTAACAAATTTTTTAACTGAGAAGTTATATGTTACTATTACTTATTTGACTAAGACCCTAGCTAAATACAAGTCTAAAGTTAAGACTTTACTTTAGGATGTCAAAGACCTTAAGGAAAATGCTGACTTAGACTCATTGACTCAGGTTAGTCAAATCGGAACCTCAACTCAAGTGTCAAAACTTGAGGAAGAAAATTCTAACTTGAAAAATCAAGTTAGTGAATTAAAGTTAACGTTGAGAAAGTTCACATCTGGCTCTAAATATTTAAACATAATGATTGGATCCAAACGAGATGCATACAACAAAATTGGACTTGGATTTAACTTAGGTCAAAATCAGGTTTTCTACCTTACCTTAGTCAAAACACATGCTAAAATTAAAATGGCTTAGGTTCCCAAATCGTACTTAGTCAATCAAGTAGAAAATAAACATTTCTATGTACCTAAACAACATATACATGTGATAAATGCTAACATTTCCTATGTTAATCTAATTGCTTAATTAAAATCTATTAAACCTCCAACATAGGAGGAACTACCTCTCAGATCTCTTAGATTAGGATTGACTCAGATCATGCTTACAATTAAATATTTTCCAAATCCAATATAGCAAATATATTCTCAAAACCCCTTATAGAAACTGAATTTAACACTGTCAGAAGGAGACTTGGCCTATGCAAGATAGACTAGCTTCTAATTTGGGTTTTCATTATATATACCTGTGCTTGCCATGTTTAAATTTAGATATTTATGTATGATTGCACCTAATCATATCATTTCTTAATTATGATTTTTGTTACTAACTTTAACTTAATTTTCATACTATCAAAAAAGGAAAGATTATTGGTATTAAGAGCATAACATTTAACGTAAGATTTTGATTTATAACTAAGATTAACGTTAGGTTTATTGAGATGTAATAGATCATTGTCAAGTATACAAGAGGAGGTTTCTTGACAAGAAGAAAAGTCCTAGCGATGAAGCTAGGTAGTGAAAAAGTCCTAGTTAGTGAAGCTAGGTGATAACGCCCTGGTTGGGAATCAAGCATGAACTAAGTATTGGTTGTGAACCAAACAAACAAGTCTAAGTATGTGGAATTAGCTGAGAGTTAATTATTTGGCAAACAAATCTAAGTGTGTGGAATCAGTTGGGAGCTGATTGCTTGGCAGACAAGTCTAAGTGTGTGGAATCAGCTGAGCATTGATTGTTTGACAAACAAGTCCAAATGAAAGTAGCTAAGAGTTGTGGCTTAGCAACCTAAACTAGATAAGTTAAAATTAGTCAAGTAAGTGTGAGTGACTTTAAATACTACTCATTATGTGTAACAATTGTAGGGAATCAAAGTTTGACTGTTTTAGACGACCGAAAGGAGTCTGGGTTGACTGGTTGGTGATAACCCTCAGTAGGTGAAGTCAGAGGGTCTAGGCAACCGTAGCTGAGTCGGGGCGACTAGAGCGTACGAGTGACCATGGAAGCTTTCAGGTGACTAGGAGATGAAGTTGTTAACAACCCGAGCGAGTCAGGTCAAGATCAGATTTGACCCCTCTACAGGCGACTAGAGGGCTTCTAGTCAACCTGGTAGCTCAATTAACGTTATTTACCAGATAGATGTTACAGTCGCATCAGCATGATACATGCGACCGAGGAGGCTCTAGTCAACCAAGATGTACCATGTCAGCAACAGAGGGGGGGGGGGCTATTTAATGGCCTCGAGGTAGAGCTTGAAAATCACCAATTCAATCAATTCATTCTCTATGCTCGTGCTTTAGTACTCTCGTGATCTTTGTGCTATGACTTCGACATGCTGCAACCGGCGCTTCATTTCTAAATAGCAACATCTAAAGTAAATTTCATATTTGTTGTGTTTCCTTATTTTTAATATTGTGCTTAATTTTTATATTATTTTTTGTAAGATTTCTCCACCTAGGAGAAATTTAAAAATAAGAATTATATTTTTATTATTATTGCGTGTGCTTAGTTTCTGCCTTGATTTAATCATGTTTAATTTTTATTTCTGATTTAACTGATAAATTGTTTGATTAATATTTATTTTCGTTGTGCTACTACTCTGTTTATTTTTTTATATCTTGAATTATTAGTTCATAAAATTCATAATACTATTCACCCCTCCTCTAGCATCGAGTTTGATCCTACAATCCTTAATCATAAGGAATTAAATTTATTTATGCAAATGAATATGACATGCATCAAATGTATCATTTAATAAAAAAATCTAACAAACTTAATAATGCATGTAGGACATGACATGTATCAATCTCAAATAACATATATCAAGATTAACAATATACAATCATGTCAACATGAATGTATGATATGATGTCATGACATGTAATAGGGCACACAAACATGATAATTGTAGCACAAAGTAAATACTTAGATTTTTTATTTAATCATTATGTCAAATATGCAATTTGACATAAGTGGTCCTATCTCCCTCGAATGTGTTGAGACCCCACATTTGGCACACTTTATGATTTTATCCTATTTACGCCAATTTTGATCAATCTCAAGAATTCAATTCTTATTGACACACTAAGGAATCTTCCAAGATAAATTTTAAAACTTCATTCTTAAGATATCATAATACCTTGAAAATTTCCTAAAATGGCAAATTCACCATAATTGGGTTAACTACCTTTCCAATTTGGGTTGGCAAGTTCATCTAGTGTGAAAAGATCATACTCTTAGGAACTCAATACTTATTACAGGTCCTTGGGTATACTTGGTACTCACTAGGGATAACCTCCCTAGATATCTTCCTAGTGACTCTCTTAAACTTCTTAGAAGCCTTAGTCACTATTGTCTCATCAAGGTCAACTCTAGGGATGACTTTCCTTGCAACCTTGACTTGACTCCTGGAGCTAGAGCTTAATTCATAGTTATATGGAACCCTATGATAGGATGACATATTGTCCTTGAACTTTGGTTTGTATCTCAAACCCTTCTTGTCATCAGACGGATCTTGTCTATCTAAATCTAGGTTTTTCTTCTTGGACCCTTTAACCTTATTTGTCATTTGCTTAAGGGTGTTTTCTAATTTATCAAGTCTTGATCTCAAAACTTGATTTTCTTTCTTCAAATCGTCAAATTTTGATTTTTCATGATTGACTTGATTAGTCTTGCCTAGATTAGTTTCTACCTTCTTATCCTTAGGTGGAATTGTTCTAACATGATATGACCTAAATTTGTATTTATAATTATCATGCTTTCTATTATCATGATAATAAGCACTAAAATTATGAAACTTATTTCTAGCATGCTTGTTTTCATGATATAGGAAAATTGCATTATAAAATAATACCTTTGAAGCTCCCCCTAAGTTTGAGCTTCCTCCCTTATCTTTTCCTCGAAACCTCCCATTTGGACATTGGTTTCGATAATATCTATTTCAATTGCATGTGAAGCACACAATGTCCTCTTTACCCTTTTGTATCAAAGTTTCAGCTTCCTTTGGCTTCTCCATCATCTTGGGTATCATTTGAGTCTTCTTCTTGATTAATTTTGGATATTTGATCTTACAATGTCCCTTAACACTTAAAACATATAATATAATGTTATTTTTTTATAAATTGAGCTTGTTTTACCTTCATAAGTAGAACTATCTCCGCTCGTAGTGTTGACACACTTTTCTTCGTAGTGTTGACACACTTTTCTTCCTTATTGGCCCCGAATGTTGAAGGTTCATCTTGATATGATGTTGTTGATTTATCCTCCCCTCAATCCTTGAGGTGGAGTTTTCGTCTCCACGGGATGAGCTGATGGCTAGTGTATGAACCTTCAACATTCGGGGCCAATAAGGAAGTATTGGAGACAAATTAATCAAAAAAAATTTGGTTTTACATGGTTGTTGATTTATCCTGATCTTACATGGTTGTTGATTTATCCTCCCCTCAAATTTTGATTAATTTGGTTTTTGTCTCCACGGGATGAGCTAATGGCTAGTGTATGAGGTGTTGCCACCATGAGGTCTGGGGGTCAAATCCTGGCTAGTAGCCAGGTTCCTGCCCTCCCTTATGCACTAG
>JBBUKS010000035.1:10876625-10887830 GCA_038050645.1 Hedychium gardnerianum
GATGTTTAGCTCACCTAAACCCAATTTTGACCTTCTCCTCGAGAAGGCTTCTCGTCCCTTGGATGCACCTCACGCGTCCTTCTTACTCCGCTGATGTACTCTTCCGCAGCTCCTCATCCCTTGAATGCACCGAGCTCATCAACTCCCTTCTTGTGCCATCCTTCTCGCTCACTACATCTTCTTCTTGACTTCTTGTGTTCCTAAGTCCCTGCACACTTAGACACAAGACATCAAATACCGCAAGGCCTAACTTAACTTAGTTGGCATTCACATCAAAATCGTGGGGTACCAACAACTCCTCTCTCTGCCACTCTTGGTCCTATCATCTGAATAAATTAGTGGCCTAGTTAGAGAATACGTCTGTCCTCTAAAAATGTTGTCGCACTTCTTGTTGTAGTTCATGCAACGTAAGCCCTTGTTCCTCTAAGAGGATTCTGTGCACAACTTGTTCCGCTTGGATATTGTTGAAAGAGGCACGAAAATTAGAAAAATAAAATCTGAAATGACTTGTAGAAAAATCGCCAAAAGCAAAGGAATGCCTAATAGGTATAAGTCTTGAGGACGAAGGTCCTGGGTCTCCATGGGGGTGGGGGTTGGCACAGTATCATATATGATCTAATTATTTTTATTTCTTATTTTGGTTCGCTTAGGATTTGGTAACCTAAGGAGGAATCCATTTTTCTGAACTAGTTCATAACGATTCTCATCCTTAACAATCATTTTCATTGTCATACAAGCATCAAAATCAATCATCGAGTTACCACGAACAACCTCTAGGTCATCCAAATCACATTCTAGGGTCACATCAATTTGTGTAATCATACCACCTATAACTATAGTCCTTGTTGGGGTTTTTCCAATCTTCACCATGTGGCGAACGAAATGTGACCTAGAGTCAATTTTGAGATTCTCAATCATAGCTCACAGACACATTAATTCACTTTGCCATACCACACCATCGCTATCTCCATGACCAAATATGATGTGACTCATGACTCAGTGAAGATAGCGAAAAACATGATTTTGTAAGGATGTGACTTTGGCTCGGGAAGGATCATATTGATCATTAGAATATGCTATTTCCTTCCAAAAGGATTTGCAATCAAAATTGTTGGATCTTCTCCTCTCTCCACCACAAGGAAAATCATAACACAAGTTAAACTCTTCCAAATTCCACTCATAGTCATTAGTAAACATTTGAAAGAATATCTTTCCTTCTGGAGAGCCATCCCCAATTAAAACATTTGCATCTACCGAACTCAAAAATTCAAAAACAATCCTATGGTAGGTGGGATATCTCGAACTCATCAAATCATCCCAACCTATTCTATTATCAACCAATAAATGTCATCCTTATTCCCAAGTGAACCCAAGGCATAATCATCAATGTATCTAGTGCAAACAATCTGACGATTTACAAGAGTGTCAAAATGATTTTTATGATCATTATATCTAAAAATGATGTTGTAAGAATTATCATTACTCTCGTTGCGTGCCTTGCGTTTTCCTTTGTCCTTTACTTTGTCTTTCCCCTTGTTTTCGCTACTCGATCCACCTCCAAGTTTCAATCTCTTGAGCATCTTGAAGAGGGAATCCTTCACTTGAAGACAAGGGAAGGGATTGCTTGAGAGGAGAAGAGAGGAGGAAATCAAGAGAGGAGAGTTCCTTCACTTGATGACTCAGACCAAAGGTAGGGGGGAAAAGGAGAGAAAGAAGAAGGGGAGAGAAACCTAGGGTTTCTTTGGAAAAAGGGAAGGAAGAAGAGATCAAGGTGTTGAGAGAGAGAGGATTGAAGCGCATGATCGAGGGTTAGAGAGGGAAGACGAAGAAGTTTGAAGAAGAGGTCGGCGGGCACGGGTGGTAATGGGAGAAACATGACCTAAAAAAGGGGTTTAAAAACCCTTGCATCCTTGCGACACGACCATGATTGGTGAGCATGGCTTGGTCATGTCGCGTTATGTTGGTGGACACCTCTTGGCATGACCATGCTTTGAGGGCACGACCGTGTGTTTTTTTGTTTTTGTTTTTTTAAATTTAGGGTCGAACACGGTCGTGTTTTACAACGCAAGACACGACTATGTTTCAATCTGGACAAAGGTGCTACCATGCATGACTTTCCTCGCAAGATACGATCATGTTTCAATCTAGAAAAAGGTGCTACCAGGCACGACTTTCCTGTGGCCTTCTCTGGTCATGTGGCACATCCATGCCAAGAGGGCACGACCTGCTCTATTTTGGGCCGTTCTTCTTCCCACGCCCATGGTGGTTGCCACAGCCAACTCGAGGATGTTTCTGACCCTGAAATAAGGTAAAATAAAAGCTAAAATTAAAGAGAAAAAGAAAAATCAAAGAGAAAACAAAAGAAAGACTTGGGTTGACAGTCAAGAAGCGCTCGTTTAAGGTCACAAGCTTGACCCCCTGTTTTGGCTGAACTTGGAGTCTTTGCCTTGAGGAGATTGTGTTCCCCTCCTCCATGGTTGAGTGCGTCTGAAGCTCATGTTTCATCCTAGCTCACACTAGGATGAAATATTTGTCGGCCTTAGTTTTGGGTTTCTTCTTTTGACCAACGGGCTCAGTGCTTCATCCGGTAGTCGTTCTTGGGGTACATTCTTCTCATTGGTTGAACTTCGTCAACCCCACAACAAGTATTCTTGGCAAGCAATGTATTAGAGTTCGTAGATAAATCAAATTTAGTTCTATCGTCACCAACTGCTAAAGAGAGCTTGTGATTTTTTTACATCAATCACAGCTCCAGCGATGGCAAGGAAAGACCTACCCAGAATGATGTGGATTTTTGTGTGCTCCTCCAACTAAAGGATTACAAAGTCAGTAGGCACTATGAAGTTACTTATCTCTACTGACACATCCTCTAGAATACCCAACGGGTATCTACAATAATGGTCAGTGAGTTGCAAAACCATTGTTGTTAATTTAAGATCAACCAAACCAAGTTTCATACACATTGAAAGTGGCATGAGACTAACACTTGCTCCTATATCACAAAAATCTTTACTTATCTTGGTTGTACCGATGTTGTTGGGTAGCCTGATGCAGATTCATGCTAAAACACATTTCACAAACATGCAGCGGAAGTAAAAATAAAAGACATAAAAACCTAATTATTACATCACACGCATACAAGATATATTCATGCAGACATAATCGCATAATAAAATTTTATGATAAATAACTTTATTCTAGTTATACCTACGAGTTCGTTATGAACCTTGTAGAGAGCATTTGCTAGCCTCATAAGGCTAGCCTCTTCTAGAATCAACCACGCGACACTATGAAGCCTCGCCTCTTTTGTATCCACGCCCAGAACTCCAATAGACAACTTCGTTAAGTCTGAGTCATGTCTCCACTTTGGTACAAGCCAAAGTGGGGAGACAAAATGATCCGAGAGAGGGATCTTGGCTCGATTCGTGTCTGGCAGTCGAAGTAACCAAGATAACACAAATCGAACGATGAGCAACCTTCACAAGGTTACTATCCGACAACGTTAAAGTCGTTGTTGGCGGCTGTGGGCTGCGGCTAAGAAGGCCCTAGACAAACGGCGGGGGAGGCCAGATGGCCAGATGGTCGGATGGTCGACGGTGCTCGGAGAGCCCTGACGGTAGTTGGGAGCCGACTGTGAACACGAGAACAGCAGCCCTTTGCTATTGTGCTTGCTACCATATCGGTGGCTGGACGGCAGCAGGGTCCTGATGGACGGAGGTTGGCCGGAGGGCAGCCAGGGTTGCAGATTTCCAACGGAGGTGGCTGGACGGAGGACTTTGGGGCGACGGACCAAGGGAAAAGCTTACCTTGGTGGTCGACAACACAAGAAAGGAGAGGGAGAAAAAGAGGCAATTAGAAACTAAACCTTAGGTTTTAATTAGATTAATTATTTCTCTCCTCATGGAGGGATATTTATACACCTCAACATGATGACTTGGGGAGAAAGTTATCTACCAAGCCCAAAGTCCAATAGCAACCCGATCCAACACCATTAAGCTATGGTTTGGTTCAATACCAAACCATGTTGATTCAAAATCAAACTTTTTGGTTTAACAACCAAACCAATTTGGTTTATAATTAAACCAAAGGAGAGTCCATCTCGTCTTCAAAAGATGTAACCCATCCACGCTTCCATTGTGACAAATATCTTTCCATATTTGTCATTTGTCTGGTCCAATCAGACTTAGTCTCTCTCGATCTGAGAATCCAATTTTCAAATTCATTTCAAGTTTTTCAGATAAACTCGTAATACGTGTGACCTTATAGGTTTTCAGTTATGTTGATCATTCATAATTAACTATTAATTATGATGGATCATGAGTGACACCTAGTAGTACATCATAACCCCTAATTGATTAG
Source organism: Hedychium gardnerianum (assembly GCA_038050645.1). NCBI lineage: Eukaryota > Viridiplantae > Streptophyta > Magnoliopsida > Zingiberales > Zingiberaceae > Hedychium > Hedychium gardnerianum. Next base: position 10,880,985 of record JBBUKS010000035.1, read on the forward strand.
AAAGTCAACGGTTGATTCCAGAACCACTTCTGAACACTTCAGCAGCTACAATGAGTTGTACCTTATTCCTTTCACTCATCTTATACCCACTTGGTTCAGGACATTATCTATCTATCAGTCCCCACTAGGCTGATTATGTCACACCTAGCCCAAGTAGTAGTTCCTTGTCCTGTGGATTCGAATTACTCAAACACATTATCTAAGAAAACCATTCTCTTGACGTGTTTTGCTTTTTCCAAAGACTTATGAGTAATAATCCTGACAAGTGATCCCTCTGTGGGCTATTCAAACACCTTCAAACACTTCAAACTTATACCCAATCATCTTGGGTCCACACCTCCAAGGAAATGCTTGCTTAAGATGTCAAAGTATAAGTATTCATTACCAAGATGACTTGAATAACTCAAGTCGAAGGAAACTTGCACTTAAGCTACAATGAAATCTTCATTGACATATCCATATATGTGAAAAAACCATATGAAGTCTCATGGCAGATCACTCCAATGTACTAATTACCTTTAACTACCATCCACGTTTAACTCTCGACATCCCAATGTCTCCAGCTAGTGAGAAATGACTATTTGGTTAAACTGAGTATAACACATGCTAGTCTTATAGAATCAATGATGTCCAAACTCATCAATTCTTCGACTAGGGAAGATTTCAATACATTCATAATTATATATGTAGAGATGTTTACTAATTGTGATCCAATCACAAGTTCTCACATGCTATGAATTGTATTGTGGACATTCAGTAGGTGAGTTTAACCTCCAATCATATACATAAAAAATGTGCACTTGAGTAGTGAATCATTTATTTATCCAATAAATAATATATAATATAAGGCAATAACCTTAGGACACCTCTCAAATATAACATACTCTCACTTGGCCTAATGTCAATTGCCATGATATCCAATACCATAGGTTTGGACATGACTCTCAAACTTACTTTGTGGTAGAGCCTTTGTTAAAGGATCCGCTAGGTTCCTTTCAGTGAAAATCTTCTTGTTTTATATTTCATTCCTACTGATGATCTCTCTGATCAGATGATACCGGGGAAACACATGCTTGGATCATTGGTGAAACCTGAGTTCCTTTGCCTGAGTAATGGCTCCAGTGTTGTTGTAGTAAACTTGTAACGCTTCAACAATGGTCAGAACCACTCCTAGTTCAGAGATGAACGTCTTGATCCAAACCGCTTCCTTTGTTGCTTCAAAAGCTACAATGTATTCTGCCTCAGTGGTAGAATCTGCAACAGTGTCTTGCTTGGAACTCTTCCAGCTTATTGTGCCTTCGTTCAATGTGAATCTGTATCCAGAATGAGACTTAGAGTCATCCTTGTCTGTCTGAAAGCTGGTATCAGTATACCCGCATGTAACCATATCACCATCTCCATATACCAAGAACACATCCTTAGTTCTTCTCATGTACTTAAGGATTGCCTTGACAGTCGCACAATAATTCATACCTGGATCTGATTGGTATCTTCTCGTGACACTCAGAGCATATAATACATCGGGTCTTTTACATAACATAACATATATGATAGATCCTATTGCTGATGCATAGGATATCTTACTAATGCAAATCCTCTTGTCTTATGTGCGTGGGCACACAGACTTTGAAAGGTGAAACTCATGTAGCATGGGTATAAAACCTTTGATGGATTCATCCATGTTAAACCACTTTAGCACTTTGTCTATATATGTAGACTGCGAAAGACCAAGCAACCCACCATTTCGATCTATCTCTATAGATCTTAATCCATGTTAGTCACTTGTCCCTTTATGAACTTTCAGAACTTCTTCATAATCAATAGATTCCTCATCCTTAATGAGTAATACGTCATTTGATTCACTTATGAGAAATCTATATGTCTCAGGAATTGTACGTACACTATGTGAATTTTCTTGATTTAATTCACATATTCAACGAAGTCATAGATAGATAATTATCGAAGTAGATGCACGTGAAGTAAAAGGGTACTATTTTACTTTGTCTTATCACCTAAGTCGTATCCATGAAAAAAATGAAGTCTTTGACCGGTTTAAGGAGGCAAAATCGGTTCGGAGTTGGACCGATGCTGAAGTAAAAAAATATTTTTTACTTCGTTGGTTTTGTAAAGTGCTAAAGTAATAGATGATATGTAACTTCACAATTTACATTGATTGCTGAAGTAAAAAAAAGCATCCTTTACTTTGTTGGTTTTGTAGAGTGACAAAGTAATAGATGATATGTAATTTCACAGTTTTACTTCGTTGGTTTTGTAAAGTGCCGAAGTAATAGAAGATATGTAACTTCACAGTTTATATTGATTACCAAAGTAAATATATTCTATAACTTCAGCATAATTTGTATTTGTAGAAGTATTTGGTATTTGTTACTTCACAGTTTACATTTATTGACAAAATAATTGATTTAAAAGACTTCATTGTTTTGTATTATATTGAAGTAATTGATAAGAAATGACTTTGCAATTATTAAACTGTGGTGAAGTAATATACAATAATACCACAAAATATATATTATAGAAAATTTAAATGCATTAATTAGATTAATAAATTATTCATTCAAAAATAACTAATATCAACTAATCCACAAGTTTATCCATCGATCCACAAGTCCATAAGTATAACCAAAAAAATATCCACAAAACCAAAAGTGTATCCACAATTAGTACTATATCCAAAAATCTACAATGAAAAACCAAATATTTATCCCAACATACACAACCTATTTAGGCACCTACGTATGATTAGACAAATTGACTCCAGTCACTTCTGACCTCATCATATTGAGATAGGTTGTAATATTTATTCTTGATTATTCCTGCAAAGTGAAATGTAAAAAATACAAAATGCATTAAATTCATGAAATCATTCATCCAAAAAAAATGATGAATATCCACAAAGAAATAACAAAACTGAGCATATATCATAAAGATCTAAATATTCTCCAACCCCATATAGGAGTTATAAAGTTCATAAAAAATTCAATTTAAAAAAAATAACATAATCATTGTCTCGCTGCTCAAGTATCAAAGTCAGGGGTTAGCACTTAGTAGTAGCAAGTTATATCGGGGATGTTGTCTATAAGGCACATACCCCTTATTTGGTATATGTTAAAGAATTTGATTCTTTGAATCAAGCTATCTGTTGGGAATCCAAGAGCAGTCAACAACTTAATATAAGTTTCAATTTGAATATCTAAGAGGGAAAATTTTAACATAGGCACTCTCAATTTAAATATTTTTCAATCCTGGATAATTGCCCTATCCACTCTGTGACACTCCATCCTTTTCCTGATCCCAATGACCCAATCTGCCAGGATTGAATAGACTCTGGAGATCACTACCACTTTCCCAACTTGCAGCTCCTAGTAGGCATGAATAAATGTCTACCGGCTACATACCTCTGCTCACAGAGCTACAACCTACACTTCAATTCCTCATTTCAGTTGTACCTCTAACCCTAAAAGAATAATAATAAATTTGAGGTATCGAACTGTTATTCAAATCATAAGTTTATTATTCTATATTTCAAATTTTATAATATACAATCACATGCTTACTAATGCATACATGTTATACTATTTAACTGCTAGTTATATTGTATATTGGACTAATTTGACTACAACAAATGCTTAAAGAGCTTTATTGAAGTAACACATTAAACTAACAATATGTTAGTCCACATGGAACATCTAGCAATATTTAATCCTATATTTTCCTACAAATGAAGGCACTTTGGTGCTATTTTTCTTTCATCTCACCTACTATTTCTTTAAGCTAAGTGTTTTTGAGATTAAGTTTCCAAATCTTGATTTGATGAATTGAATTAATCGAAAGTATAATTCAAGTATTATATTTAAGCTCAGTGTTTGAGGTGAGCGAGCAACCCTTGTGCAAAACATCTCCAAGACTGCAACTCCCACCTCCTATCTAAAGTGACCACCTATCCTTGGCAAAGGCAGACGACCGCCCTACTTATCCCTTCCCTCCATCACATAATGAATAATGTGGAAACATAACCAAGTAATTTGTAGTGATGTCAAACGATTTAAAAAAATTGATCCAGGCTCTTATGGTACATAGATAGGCTACATTATTAAAATAGCATGCATATGATGAGCTAATCATGAACAAACAACCTTTCTAGATTCCCCTTCTCTAATTTTTCCTATACTACTATTACATTTTCACTTCTCTGATTTTTCCTATACTACTATCAAGAATAAATATCAAATCTTATGCATATAAACAATAAACTAAGCATATCATAAACAGCAAAATAAAAGGCAACTGAGTTATCTATTATTATAAAATGCAGATTCTCATATGCATATATATCTCAATGGAAACAAATTATCTCAACCATTAATTATAATAGAACCAATTTTAGAAATAATATTGATATGGATTTCATATGCTCATATCCCAATTGCAATAGTTTATCTTAATCATAAACCAAAGCATATCATAAAGAAGAAACTCACCATCTTCTCCAATTGTGGATTTTCACATTCAACTATCTCTTTTATGTACCTCATCACACAATATCCACATTCCACAGAACCACTCTATTTTAAATTACCCTATAATGAAATTGAAAAGGCAATGCAAAAGTCACAATTCAAATAATAAGAACTATCCATTCATATCTTCATACAAAGGCACAACAATACATACTGTTAATTATTTAAAACTGGGCCCTTTAGAAATACTCTTCGATGCATTGTACTTCTTGACCCCACTAAAATTTAAAAAGTAAATTTTTTTTTTTCATATTTATAAGTGAGTGAATTCAAAATCAACATAATCTACCACCTACTTGGTCACTATAGCTTTTCATTCATCGTCTCTATTTCTATTAGCCACAGAGTCTAATAAATATATCATATTTTTATCTTCATTGATAATAGTCAAGATCCAATGGTACTTACAAAAATGAAAATATAGCATTGACTAGTATGTAGTAGGAATCGATAAATAACTAAAATCTTATCCGGTGTTGTATGGGATTAGGCAGATGCTGTCTCTACACACTGCTGCCAACTGGTCAACAATATGTTGTGATAAGTCACGGCCATCTTTGCTAAGTGGGCATGTAGGTATGTTGTCGGGATCCACAAATGAAATATAATCAACCCTGTCTTCTTCCCTCAAATATTTGTAGAGGTGACTGCACTCAAATATTACATAACTCGGTTATAAATATTTCAAAGTATGGACAAGTTTCAAATAAAATATTAAATATGAAAACAAACATTGTAAGTTAGACATAACATACCCCATGTAAACAAAAATTTGCCTTGCACCTATCTCTCTTATCTCCATAAAGTGCAAGATATCTTCTCTTAGCAACTGTATGATTCTAGGACATCCAAACATAGAGTCCTCAAAATCTATGTATATGCTCTCCGATTCATTCATCAATCTAACAGCATGCGAGTAGATATACTTGCATGTCATGGGTAATATTTTTTCAATATTCTTGAACTTGTTGCGCTGACCAGGAACATCCGAAAGAGAAAATGGTTGAACTTTCCTCTTCTTCTACAATTTAGAATATTCATACAAGTATTCTAAACAAAACCATTGTCCAAGCAACATATATGACAATTGCAAACATAAAATCAAGAGAAAACTTAAAGTACCTTTGTCATTGGAAAAATTACCAACTCTTTAGGCCAACTAATAATGTCTCTAACTGCATCATTGATGATTCTTGGTCCAGATTTATTTGGGATTGGAAGCTTTGCTTCTTCATCTAAGACAACATCAACAGATACTTTGAAGTTTTGTTCCCCAAGTAGAACATGGTGAATCATGATATTTGAACTTCCTTCTAATATTATTATGCCATACGCCACAACATTTTCACGTTGTTTTATGGCTAGGTGACATTTTTCCCCTTTTAAGAACAATAAGATATTATATATAAATATATGAATGTGAAAAAAAATTAATTTGACTTAAATCAAGAAATATAGAACCTTCATATTTGAAGTGTTGCATTCATAAACTTCTTCCACATCATTTGACAGTTTTGGGTCTTTCATGTTGGAGCACTTGTTTCATGCTACAACCTCGAAGTTCGATCATTGATGCCTGGCATAACACTAGCAAGTTGAGCCTTCAATTTCACCACTTCAACCTTTAAAATCTTAGTTGCTTCCAATTGTTCTTTGAAGTTATCATCCATAGCTTTTGGGACTGATTCCCTCTTCTTTCTTGGAGTTTTAAAGAAGACTTGAGGTTTTACGAACCCTCCAACACCTTGAACCCTTCCATAGTGTTCTTGGCTTCCTACAACAGTGGTTAGAACATCATTCGAGAAGATGTAAACTCTCCTTTAACTTTCTTTTTCAACAAGTCATCCTACAAATAGAGACATAACAAATCAATCCAAAAACTCCACTGTTTAATTTATCTAAGAAATATGGAGATTGAATAAAACTAAACATTTACAATTTTTTTGGAGACTTCTGATGTCTCCACATTTGTTATGCTGCTAGATTTGTCTTCCCGAGTTTTATGCCAAAGCATTGATCTATCAACGACCTCATCTTCAGTAATTATGTTTTTCTCTCTCTCTACAATTCCAAAATTCATCATCTTAAGAACATGAAAAAATTGTTGAAAATGACAGATAGAATTCTCTATAGCTTACAAGTTCAGCCTCCAAGCTGATGTAACCCTTGCGAGACATTATGTGGCGATATTTACAATGCATGGTCCATTCTTTTTGTTTTTCATGAATAATCTACATCATTATGTTCTTCAGTTAAGTATGGAAATTAATAATTCTTAAAGGAAACATGACAATTCTTAAAGTACCTC
>JBBUKS010000035.1:10887930-10900708 GCA_038050645.1 Hedychium gardnerianum
AACTAAAAAGTCGAATCCCACAATTGAGTTCTGAACTCTTTGTTCGCTCGAACAATACATCAATCAACTGATCACTCCATCAGTCAACTGATTATGATCAGTCAAGTTTTCTAATCACACATGCAATCCGACCCGAGCTCGAGTGGGTTGTGGGCGTGGTCGATTACCAATGCCCGATCTAGAGTGGGTTAAGGTCATGGTCGAACGTCGAAGCTCGAAGCCCGAGTGGGTTGCGGGCGCGGTCGAATGCCAAACCTGAGTCGGCCAACTGCTCGAGTGCCTTGCGCATTCAAGCAACCCGAGTTCTGAGCACGGTCCTAAGCACCTAGACTCTGAGTGGGTTCTCGTGTATCGACTCCGAGTCCCGAGCTTGGGTGGATTCCTGAGTGCCAATTTGATTGAACACCGACTCTCAAGCCCAGTGGGTTCTCGAGATCAACTCATCGTGCGCCTTGCCCGAGCAGCCCGAGCAGCTCGAACTCATTTTCATTCGCCCGAACCTCCTGACATCAAATTTGGTATTTAGGATTTTTCAGTCAATTGATACTACTTGGCAATCGACTTCTAGTCCTATTTCAGCCTTTTCAATGCTTGTCAATATGTTTAGACTTCGACAGACTATGGTTATTCTTGAAATATAATTATACCTCTTTATTATTACAGTTGATCTTCAATGACCTGTCAATATCCCCAATAATTTGTAAACTTGTGATAAGGTTCAACATTCATATCCCGTGGTTGGATGCTTCCTAGCAGACTATAAATTCTACCTCCATTGTAGAAGTGGTTATTAATGTCTACTTGATATGACTTCTCCCGCCAGCATGAAAATATAACCTAAGATGGACTTCCTTCTATCTAAGCATTCAGGAAAATCAGAGTTTGAATATCCAATGATATTCAAATGACCTAATCTTCGATATGTGACCATATAATCCTCAGTTCTTTGCAAATATCGCATAACCTTCTTTACAGTTTTCTAATGTTCTGGTTTAGGATTACTCAAATATCTATCTAGCATCCTCACTATGTATGCAAGATCCAAAAGCATACATACTTGAACATACATTAAATTTTTTATTGTTGATGCATAAAGGAATTGCTGCATTTTCTTTGTCTCAAGTTCATGGCGTGAGTATTGTTGCAAGCTAAATCTATCACCCTTTGACATTGGTGTGTCGTAGGAGCATAATTCTACGTGTCGTAGGAGCATAATTCTTCATGTCATACCGAATGAATATCTTTTCTATATAGGTCTTTTGTGAAAGTCCAAGTATGTACCTTAAACGATCATGATAAATTTAAATGCCTAAGACAAAGGATGCATTACCAAGATCCTTCATTTTAAATTCACCAGATAGAAATGACTTGGTTTCTAGTATAAGACCTTTATCATTATTTGCTAGCAAAACATCATCCACATATAGAACAAGTATAATAAACTCGCTCCCACTGAACTTGATATACAAACATTGATAAATTGGATTTTCCTTAAAACCGCATGAAGAAATCACTTGATCAAATTTCCAGTACCATTAACGAGACGTCTGCTTTAGATCATAAATGGATTTCTTAATCTACATACTAAGTATTTTGAATCTCCCAACTCAAAGTTCTCCGGTTGTACCATGTATATAATTTCCTTAATGTTTCCATTGAGAAATACAATCTTAACATCCATTTGATGGAGCTCTAGGTCATAATAATGAACTACAAGTGTCATGATTATCCTAAAGGAGTCTTTCATTGAAATTGATGAGAAAGTCTCCATGTAATCAATGTTCTTCTTTGAGTGAATCCCTTGGAAACAAGGCGAGCCTTATACTTTTCAACATTGTCATGTGAATCCCGTTTGGTTTAAATATTCATTTATAACTAACAGGTTTCGCCCCTTCAAGCAATTCGATAAGTTCTCAAACGTTGTTATCCTCTATAGACTTTATCTCTTCCCTTATAACTTTGATCCATTTTTTTTTAATTAGGGCATTGTTTGAGTTCTTAGAAAGATGTATGATCATCTTCCAACCCAATGTCAAACTCATGTTCTTGGAGATATACATAATCTATTGGGTATCCCGATGCACATTTTAAAATTTTATGTTATCTAAACATGCAGTGGAAGAATAATAATTCCTAAATTATTACAACATGCATCATACACATTTACAGGAATACATATGCACAAGACATAACCGCAGAAAATACTTTTGTTAGAGATATACGTGTAATGGAAACAACATCAACTAGCAAACCTCACCAAGTTTGCCTCTATTCGTATCCACGCCGAGATACCTTCAAGACAACACCATAAGTGACAAGCTTTTGTCTCTGATTGGTACTAGTCAAGCATGGAGACGATGTGATTTAAGAGAGGATCCATGGTTCGATTTGTGCCCAGCGGCTAAAGCAACTGAGCGACACTAATCAACCGACAAGAACCTGCTGTCCGACGACGTTTATGGTGTTGCCGGCGGAAGATGGTCGGACTGGGCTGGAGCTATAGGAGCAGCCGACCAATGGGCTAGTCAACGGCAGCAGCAAAGGGCAGCAGCCTCCTTTGTCTTCGGCTATTCTCTTTGGATGGCGGTAACACCAAGTTGGACCGACGGTGGAAATTGTCGGAGAGGGAGCAACAACGGTGTGGTCGACGATAGCTGGTCCGACAGCGACAACAGCCTTCGATGGCGGTGGTGGGTGGCAGCTTTGGGCTACGACGACAAAGGGAGAAGAAGGTGAGGAGAAAAAAACTAATCAAATTAGGTTTTAGTTCTCTCTCTATTATGTTTTTCTCCTTTCTACATCTATATATAGATTTCCTACCAGGTTTGAATAGTAAATCCAAAACCAAACCCTTTAAGCCAACCCGATCCAATAGCATTAAGTTTGGTTCAAAACCAAACAACCTTTGTTTAAACCAAACCAACTTTGGTTTACAATTAAACCAAACCAACTTTGGTTTACAATTAAACCAAAGAGGGTTTAACTCATCTACAAGAGATGTGGCTCATTCGCGCTTCCAGTCCGACAAATACTTTTCATATTTGCCCATTGTCTGGTCCAACCAGACTTAATCTCTCTTGATCAATCTAATTCTCAAACTTATTTTATGTCCTTTGTGTGACCTAATAGGTTCCCGGTTATGTTGGTCATTCATAATTAATCATTAATTATGAATAGATCATAAGTGGCACCTAGTAGTACATCATGATCTTCAATTGACTGAAAAATCATAGTTGATTCCAGAATGACTTCTGAATCCTTCAGCAGCTATAGTTATTTGTGTGCATGTTCCTTTCACTCATCTTATACCCGCTTGGTTCAGGACATTGTCTATGTGTCAGTCATCACTAGGCTGACTATGTCACACCTAGCCTAAGTAGTAGTTTTTTATCCTGCGGATTCGAATTACTCAAACACATATCCAAGAAGACCATCCTCTTGATATGTTTTTGCTTTGGCCAAAGATTTATGAGTAATAATCCTGACAAGTGGTTATAGGGTATACATCTCCTTATCAAAGGAGTGGTGAATCCTCTGTGGGTTATTCAAACACATTCGAGCATTTTGACTCATACCCAATTATTCCGTAACTACAGCCCCAAGGGAATGTATGACAAAGATGTCAAAGTATAAGTTTCCATGACTAAGGTAGCTTGAATACCTTAAGTTGAAGGAAACTTGCACTCGAGCTGCAATAAGATCTTCAATAGACATGTATAGAATCACATGAAGTCTCATAGCAGGTCACATCCAATGAACTAGTTATCCTTAACCAACATTCATATGTTAACTCTCAATATCTCAATGTTTCTAGCTAACGAGGATCGACTTCTTGGATAAACCAAGGAGTATAACACATGTTAGTCTCACAGAACTAATGATGTCTAGTTTCATCAATTCATCGATTAGGGAAATTATCAATGTGTACATAATTACAGATGAAGAGATACCCACTAATTGCGATTCAATCATAATTTCTCTCATGCTATGCACCATATTGTGGACTTCAATAATTTAGTTTAAGATCAAATCATATACATAGAGAATGTACACCTAAATAATGAATCTTATTTATCCAATGAATATTACAATATCTAAGGTCATTGCCTTAGGATACCTCTCAAATATAACATACTCTCACTTGGCCTAATGTCAATCTCCTTGGTATCTAATACCTTTGCTGCTTCAGTAACTATAATGTATTCTACTTCAATGGTAGAATCAGTAATGATTTCTTGCTTGAAACCTTTCCAACATATTATGCCTCCATTTAAGGTGAATACATATTCAGACTAAGACTTGGAATCATTCTTATCCGTTTGAAAACTGGCATCAATATACTCACGTATAATCATATCACCCCTTCCATATACCAAGAACAAATCCTTAGTTCTTCTTAAGTACTTAAGGATTGCCTTGACAGCCACCCAATGATTCATGCATGAATTCGATTGATATCTGCTCATGAAACTCAGAGCGTACGATACATCGAGCCTCGTATATAACATAACATACATGATTGATCCTATAGTTGATGCATATGGGATCAGACTCATTTGAATCCTCTCGTCTTGTGTTATTGGGCACATATACTTCGAAAGGTGAATCTCATGTCTCATGAGAAGATAACCTTTCTTGGATTCTTCCATGCTAAACCGTTTTAGCACTTTATAGATGTATGTAGACTATGAAAGACCAAACTATTTTTTTGATCTATCTCTATAGATCTTAACCTCAAGGATATAAGTTGTTTCTCCTATGTCTTTCATGGAGAATGTTTTTGACAACCAAACTTTAACTGACTGTAGAACGGATGCATCATTTCCCATAAGTAATATCATCAACATATAATACTAGAAATACGACCTCACTCCCACTAACCTTCATGTACACGCAGAGTTCATTTGGATTTTGTGAGAAATCAAACTCTTTGATTACCTCATCAAAATGGATATTTCAACTCCTGGATACTTGCTTCAGTCCATAAATGGACTGTTAAAGCTTGCATACTTTATTTTTGTCAACATATGTAAAATCCTCGGGTTGTATCATATACACATCATCAAACAGATTCCCGTTAAGGAAAGCTATTTTCACATCATTTATCATATCTCATAATCGTAATGAGCTGCTATGACCAGGAGTATCTGAATGAATTTAAGCATGACTACTGGTGAGAATGTTTCGTCATAGTCAATACCATATTTTTGATGATAGTTTTTCACCACCAATCTTGCTTTGTGGGTAATCAAATTACCATCCATGTTAGTTTTCTTCTTGAAAATTCACTTGCACCTAATAGGTGTTATACCTTCGGATGGGTCCACCAAGTTCCAAACTTGATTTTTATACATGGAATCCATTTCCGATTTCATGGCTTTCAACCATGAGTCCCTTTTTGAACTTTTCATAACTTCTTCATAACTAGTAGACTCCTCATCTTCAATGAGTAATACGTCCCTCGATTCACTTATGAGAAATTCATATCTCTCGGGAATTAAACGTATCCTATTCGATTTACGAAGAGGTGGTACATCAACAGGTTCAGCTATTACCACATCCCTATGTGTAATCAGTTATGGTTCTTGATTAGACAACTCTTTTATGTCTATTGGAGTCTCTTGAATTATCCCAAGTTCAACCTCACTCCCATTGTTTTCTTGTAAGAGAAACTCTTTCTCTATAAATATAACATGCCTTGAAACAAACACCTTTTATTCCAAGGGATGATAGAATTGCTAACCCCTAGTTTCCTTAGGGAAACCAATAAATAGACACTTATCAAACTTAGCATCTAACTTATCTGATATAGTCCTCTTCACATAAGCAGGACAACCTCATATTTTTAAATAAGACAAATGAGGTTTCTTACCAGTCCATATCTCATATAGAGTAGTAGAGACTGCCTTAGTCGGGACTCTGTTTAGCAAGTAAACAGCTGTCTCGAGTGCGTAACTCTAAAAGAATTTAGGAAGACTTGCATGAGTCATCATCGACCTAACCATGTCCAACAAGGTTCGATTTTGCCTCTCTGACACACCATTGTGTTGTGGTGTATATGGAAAAGTCCATTGAGATAATATGTCATTGTCCCTGAGATAATCCTGAAACTCTTGGCTTAAGTATTCGCCACCTCGATCCGATCAAAGTATTTTAATACTTTTGTCAAGTTGTTTCTCTACTTCATGTCTAAATTCTTTGAATTTTTCAAAGGTCTCAGACTTGTATCTTAGTAGATACACATATCCAAATCGTGAATGGTCATCGATGAAGGTAATGAAGTAGCTATAACCTCCTCGTGCATGAGTTGACAAGGGTCTACATACATCGGTATGTATAAGGTCCAATACGTCATTCTCTCGTTCACCTTTTCCTTAAAAGGTAACTTAGTTATCTTGCCTTTTAAGAATAAAATGCATGTATCAAATGAATCCAATTCAAATGATTCCAAAATTCCAAATTTGTGCAATTTAGACATGCGTTTCTTATTTATATAGCCAAGGCATCAATGTCACATGTTGGATGTTAAATAATCGTCTCCTCGAGCGCATCTACTGCTTATTTCGATATTGAATACGTCATTGGATATATCTAACGCATAGATACTATTGCATAATGTTCAAGTTCCATAAAGAATTACATTCAAAGTTATATAACAACAATTGTTACTAAAAGTCAAATGAAAATCTTTTCTATTTAAGCAAGAAATAGAAACAATGTTCTTTATTAACAATGGAACATAATAATAATTATTCAATTCCAAAACTAGTCCACTATGGAGTTTCAACAAATAAGTTCTTATGGCTATGGCTGTAACTTTTGCTCCATTGTTAACTCACAAATTTGAATCTCCCTTGATGAGTCTTCTACTATTCTTTATCCCTTGTATGTCATTACATATATGTGATATACACCAAGTATCCAATACACAAGTGTCAGAAGAAATAGTATGACATTCAATAACGAAGATACTTGAAGCAGATGAGACATCAGATGTCGTAATCTTCTTCACGGACTCAAGATAAATATTGTATTTTTTCGCCAGTGTCCTATCTTGTCACAATGGTGACATGAGTCTTTTGGTGTCGGTTCTTCTTTCTTAGCCTTTTTCTTCACTTTAGCTTGAGTTTTTGACTTCCTCTTCTTAAAACATTTCTTTGAAGTGTCAAACAACATCACAACTTTTTATTCTTTCTTAATAGATGACTCCATTTTCTTAAGCATGTTGATCAACTCTGAAATTGTGAATTCAAGATGGTTCATCTAATAGTTCATAACAAACTGTAAATAGCTATCAGGCAAACTGTGTAGAATTAAGTCAATACTTAACTCATGATTCATGACAAATCCAAGTGATCCCAACCGCTCAATGTAGCTATTCATCTTTAGTACATATTGCACCACAGATGAACTCTCCTGCATCTTTGAGCGAAAGAGAAGTTTGGTGACCTCGAACCATTCGGATCTTGCTTACTCATCAAACAACTCACGAAGATGATAAACAATCATATAAGCATTCATATGCTCATGTTGTTTCTGTAGGATCAAGTGCACGTGAGAGGGGGGGTGAATCACGTGTTTTAAACCTTTTCTTTTATGATTTTAAAAACGTTTGGAAACTTCGAGTACGCAACGGAAAAATAGAACAAAAGAAGAGAAAACACACAATCAGTTTACTTGGTTCGGAGCCTTCGCCGACTCCTACTACAAGGCCCACGACCCTTTAGATCGTATCGTTGGGCAATCCACTAATATCTTCTTCCAACAACCTCCGGAAAAGTGATCCGATTACAGAATGAAGTTGGTGTAACAATCATACACCAACTTAAGCAAGTACGAAAAGTAAACAATAACAAAAACTTGTTACCCAACACTTAGAATGATGACGATGCTGGCTTGAGTGCTGGTGAAGATCTCGGCGCTGAATGTTGCTTGAGCGTGTTCTTTTGCGCAGAGAGTCGAGAGGAGTGTTCTTAATTGTTTCGTAGTTCTTATTTTTTGAGCTTCGACACCCCTCTTTTTATAGTGAAGGTGAACCTGATCCGATCCACTGATCTTGGGATCAGTTATCACTATTCGAATTTTATCGATCGACTAATCCTCCATGATCAGTCGACTGATCCTTCTGAATCAATCCAGCTTCCTATCTAGATACTGTCTCTTCGGGATGAAACTTGGGTTCAGTCGACAGATCCTTGTCGTTCGATCGACCGATCCTTCAATCCTCCCTCAGCTTATCTGGTCCAATCAACTCGTTGGTCTTATCCCATGGTTCGGTCAACTGATCCTCAACGCATGGTTGACTGAACCTCTTAACAAAGAGTTACATTCTGCTAATCTTCACTAGGTTCGATCGATTGATAAATATGTTTGATCGATCGAACAAGTGTAAATTCCAACTCTGCAAAATGTTAGTCTTCCTGCAACACATAGTTAGAATAAAATAATAAATGCATGAGTAATGTGACTTAGACCCTGTTTAGGTCAAGTTTGATCTCAGCTTAGACTTTCAGGTTGGATCTAAGCTGGATCAACGCCTAAATCCATACTGGGACTCGTCCTCACTGGATCTCTCTCCTCTAGTGCTTACCTTACTTACCATTTGTCGAGTAACCTCCTCGACGTCTCCTGACTCACCAAGACTTCCTATTAGAATTGCACATCTGAACTTCGGTCAGTCGTCTGTGTTGGTGCAAGGAGCACCAGAATCAAACCTATGTTTTGATGTTGTCAAAGGTTCAAAGTTAAGTCTTATTATTATCTGATGAACTAATCCAGTGTGCAGGATCTCAACTCTGAAAGCCCTAGTAGGTCTGGAGGACCCAATACTAGGTAAGGAAGTCTTCGCAGATCGTGGAACCAGGCAGAAAGTCCAGATCGGTCAAGAGGACCTTACATTTGGCAGGAGGATTCGATAGATTTGGAGGACCTGATATCGAATCAAGTGGAAGACCTGGAAGGCTGATCCGATGTTGAGCAAAGTCCAAACAGGTCTGGAGGACCTGATGTTTGGCAAGGGAAGTCTTGGAAGATCGTGGAAATAGGCAGGAAGTCTAGATGGGTCAAAAGGACCTAACATCTGGTAGGTGGATTTGATAGGTCTGGCGGACCTGATATCAAATCAAGTGGAAGACCTGGAAGTCCGATCCGATGTTGAGCAAAGTCCAAACAGGTCTGGAGTAACCGATGTTTGGAAGGTGAGTTGAGGTAAGCAAACTAGAGTTAGTGCAGTGAGGTCGTGTCCTAGTGAGGATAATTCTTAGGCGCTAATCCAACTAAAAAAAACAAGGAAGATTTCTAAGTTAAGATCAAGACAGGTTGAACTATCATATTCATGCATACTTATATGATCTAACTTTTATTTTACAGGACTCTTATTTTTCTATGTTAAACTTTGTTTTGCAGGTAAACAAAGTTTTGGTTTTTCCTAGGGTTCGGTCGACCAAAAAATGGGTTTTGTCAACTGATCAGTGGACATGGCACTGTATCGATCAGAGTTTGTAAAGTTGGAAAATACTGCATTCAGACGACTAATCTACGGTATCAGTTGACCAATCAAATATGGCAATAAATAGAGATCAGATTAAATCAACGCAAAAAAGGTAAACACAAGGATCCATCGACTGATAAGCTGGATCAGTCGACCGATCAAGCATGATTTCTGGGATCGAACGAATTATATCAGAGCAAAGAAGGAAGGGCGCAGGTTCAGTCGATGGATAGGAGGATGAGTCGACCGAAAGGATCAGTCGACTGATCGGATTTTCAGTTGACGGAATACAGCCTATAAAAGAATCCCTCAGGGTCTGAGCCGATTATCACTTCTCTCTGCTCTTCATTCTATTTCAATTGTTTCTCTTTATGCAAGATCATCCAGTGCCACGGCATGAGGCCACCTGACAACCAACTCTTCATCTTCATCCATATTGTCAGTATATTTAATTTTGTACTTGCATTGCTATAGGAAGATAATAGTATTGTTATTATCTTCCTCATATTTGTATGAATTTTCTTCTTCTCCGAAAGCTTTTGGAGAGAAGAGATATAGTGGATTAACCCATCAATACGATCCGAAGGGTCATGGGTTCTTGGAATAGGAGTTGGTTGGGCTCCGAACCAAGTAAAAAGAAATTGTGCCTTTTGTTTTTTGTTTTCCGCTACAACTTTGATTTACAAGAAAATATTTTCGAATGTACGAGATTCACCCCCCCCCTCTCATCTTTCATGATCCAACATGAGGCACACCCTGTATCCAATACTCAAGTGTCAGAAGAAATAGTAGTACATTCAATAATAGAGATACCTAAAGCAAATGAGGCATCAGATGCCTTCTTCTTCTTCAAGGACTCAAGATAAATCTTGCAATTTCTTCTACAATGTCCCATCTTACCACAGCGGTGACATGGGCCCTTTAGAGCTGGTTTTTTTGTCTTAGCCTTCTTCTTCCCTTTTACTTGAGTCTTTGTCTTCTTCTTCTTAGAACCTTTTTTAGAAGAGTCAAACAACATCATAACTTTCGGTTCTTTCTTGACAGATGGCTCCACTATCTTAAGAATGTTAATCAACTCAACAATTGTGGATTCAAGATGGTTCATCTGATAGTTCATCACAAACCATGAATAGATATCAGGCAAACTGTATAGAATTAAGTTAATACTAACTCATGATTCATAACAAATCCAAGTGATCCTAACCGCTCAATGTAGTCATTCATCTTTAATACAAACTGCATCGCAGATGAACCCTCCAATATCTTTGAGAGAAAGAGAAGCTTAGAGACCTTGAACCGTTCAGATCTCGCTTGCTCATCAAACAACTCACGAAGATGATAAAGAATAGTATAAGCATCCATATGCTCAAGTTACTTTTGCAGTTCATGAGACATCAAAGCTAATATGATGCAACTTGCAAGCTCAGAATCTGTCATATGCTTCTAATAGGCCAACCTTTAGTCATTAGTAGCATCATTAGCCAAACTTTAGGGAAGAGGCTCTTCAAGGACATAGACAATTTTTTTAACCTTGAGAACAATTCTCAAGTTTCGAAGTCAATCTAAGAAGTTCGGCCCTGTTAGTTTGTTTGTTTCCAAAATCGAGCGTAAATTCATAGAAGTCATGCTTATTCTAACAACCTAGAAATACAAAATGAGAATATATGAGAAATGAATTAAATATGTAATGTAAACAATTCACATTCACAAATAGGATCCCACTTATTCAAATTCAAGAGCCCTTACTTTAAATTCAGGAGATGGGAGGTTATCTCCAAGTGGGTTGATATCCACTATAGATAAGAATAACCTTGGAGAGAGTTCAACAAGTCATTCTTAGTTTTAGTGGTAGATATCAAATATACCAATTATATATTACATATATATAGCTATCACCTTATGCTATCAACTGTTGATATTTGCATAAATTATCGGGTTGTTAACTCATTAACATATATACATCATATATATATCACCCAATTTCACCTCTATCCATATGAACCTTGGAGAGAGTTTAACAAATTAATACTTCAAGTTAAAATCAATCGATTAATCATGAGATCATATCTCAATGATCTGAACATGTTTAATTTCAAGTTAGGTTTGGAGAGAGTCGAACAACCTAAACTAGAAATTAAACTCTAGTTCTTACGATATTAATGAAAATGTAAGCTTTAAAATTTAAATAAGGGAATTACTTTATTTCGGTCTCAACAATTTCATACAAGGAAGGTATGTATGCATTGTAAACTATTTACATGGTATTAATATGACATAAACATGGCATCAACATGGCATAATAAACATGGCATCATCATGGCATAATAAACTTGGAATAAACATATCATAATTGTCATACATTACATTAGGAAATTAAAACATCATTAAGAATCTGGTTTCTATAAATCAAAATTCCTTAATTAGATTAGAAAATAATTTCCAAATCTTAATTCCTTAATTCGGATTAGGAAAGAACTTCCAAATTTTGGAATTTTCAAATCGGATTAGGAAATATCTTTCCAAATTTGAAATTTCTTAATCGGATTAGGAAACTTCTTCTAAATTTCAGAAATTCCAAAACTGATTAGGAAACAATTTCCAAATTCATAAATTCTAGACCATATTGGAAATAATTTTCAAATTTCAGATTTTTCAAATTGGATTAGGAAATAATTTCCAAATCCAAAATTTCCTATTTTGACACGAAGTATGCGGATAGCACGATTGGTGCTACTAGGCGCATCTTCGGTCCTCTCCGAGAAAATTTACAACAACCTACGACATGCAAAACAACAAGATCTATGATCTATGTCGAAACACAAGTGGCTCTGATACCACTAGTTAGGTATTTTGCGTATACAAAAATACATATATTTTCTATAAAACACACAATGGAAGAGAAACTAATGACATAAAAAAATTTGTGCATCCCAAAATGACAAGATCGTACATGTGTAAGACATAAATGTAAATCTAGAGGTTGTTTAAATGATATACCTATCTGATGACGTTTAGAGAAAAAGGCATCAACTAGTAAATCTCACAAGACTTGCCTCTATTAGTGTGCATGCAGAGATACCCTCAAGACGACTTCGTAAGCCACAAGTCGCATCTCCGTTTTGGTACTACCCAAAGAAAGGAGACAACATGATCCAAGAGAAGGGTCAGAGGCAAGAGAAGGCTGGCGGCACCAAGGGGTGGCGGCACCCAGTGTAAGGATCTTGAGCGCAAAAGCAACATAAGCGCAGCGGAATAAAATCAAGATCCTTCCAGAAGATCCATGCGAAG
>JBBUKS010000035.1:10914133-10928892 GCA_038050645.1 Hedychium gardnerianum
CCCACCCTGCTACACAAATACCACAGATGCTGATCACTATCTTGGGCCTCCTTAATCTATTTCATAATAGGTGAGTGAGCAATCATAGTTACCAAAATCCCTCGTTCTGTTTTTCCTTGTTCCATGAGTCCCAATTCTGAAAAACTTTGTACCAAATCTATAACCGCTGCTCGGTGGCTAGCCAGACCTCCAAGAGATTTTCTACTCAAAGCATCAGCTACTACATTAGCTTTTCCTGGATAGTAGTTTATCGTACAATCATAATCCTTCAAAAACTCCATCCATCTTCTTTGCCCGAGGTTCAACTCCTTTTGAGTAAACAAATATTTGAGGCTCTTGTGATCCGTGAAAAATTCAAAAGTAATCCTATATAAATGATGCCTCCATATCTTAAGCGCAAAAATAATTGCTGCTAACTCCAAATCATGAACGGGATAGTTTCTCTCATGATGTTTCAACTAACGTGAAGCATATGATAGTACCCGTGAATGCTGCATCAACATTGCGCCTAAACCCTGAAGCGAAGCATCAGTGTAAAGAACAAATCCGTCTTCTCTAGAGGGAAGGACTAAGACAGGCACAAAAACCAGTCTTTGTTTGAGCTCTTGAAAACTTGCTTCGCATGCCTCTATCCATGTAAATTTCACTCCTTTCCTGGTTAATCGAGTCAATGGAAGAGTAATGCTGGAAAAACCCTTTACAAATCTCTAGTAATATCCAGCCAAACTCAGGAAACTACGAACCTCCTGTACTGACTTCGGTTGCTCCCAACTAGTAATGACCTCTATCTTCTGGGGATCTATAGATATGCCTCTACTCGAAACCATGTGTCTGAGAAAACCCATTGAAGACAACCAAAATGTACATTTGCTGAACTTTGCATAAAGGTGCTCTCGACGTAGCGTATCCAACACTATACGAAGATGCTGCTCGTGTTCCCTCTCAGTCTGAGAATATATCAGAATATCATCAATGAAGACAATAACAAACTGATCCAGATACTCAAGGAACACCCGATTCATCAGGTCCATAAAAATAGCAGGGGCATTGGTGAGCACAAATGACATCATCAAAAACTCATAGTACACATACCGAGTACAGAATATTGTTTTCTGAATATCCTCATATCTGACTCTAAGCTGATGATAACCTGAACGTAAGTCGATCTTAGAATGCACACAAGTATTCTTCAGCTGATCAAATAAGTCCTCTATCTGAGGCAGGGGATATTTGTTCTTGATGGTGACTAAATTCAGTTGTCGATAGTCAATACACAATCTCAGGGACCCGTCCTTCTTTTTGACAAAGAGCACTGGAGCTCCCCAAGGTGAAACACTAGGGCGGATAAATCCTTTGTCCAACGGCTCCTGCAATTGTATTTTGAGCTCCTCCAATTCCTTTGGTGTCATTCTGTACGGAGCCTTTGACACCGGAGTTGTACCCGAAATCAATTCAATCATGAATTCTACCTGCCTTGTCGGGGGCAAATCGGGGAGTTCTTCCGGAAACATGTCAGGAAATTCTTGAACTACCGGAACATTCGAGAGCTGTGAAACATCTCCCTCAGCCCTAATCATCTATAATATATATCCCTGACAGCCCTGAGAGAGTAGTCTCTGTGCTTGCAGTGCTGAAATAATAGATACTCCATCATCCCTGGTCCCAACGAACTCCCAAGCGGGTCGATTCGATGGTCGGAAGGTAAATACTCTTGCTCGACAATCAACTGTAGTATAATGAGTAGTCAACCAGTCCATGCCCAGAATAATGTCAAACTCTGTCATATCAAGCACTTGAAGGTCTATAGACAGGGAGTGTCCACCGAAGTCCAAGGGGCATTTCCGAACTTCTTGATTGATGGTTAGCACCTCTCCAGAGGGCAGAGATATGGCTAAACCATGTGCTCTAAGCGTAGGAAGTCTATGAATCTTACCCAAGAATGTATGGGAAATAAAAGAATGCGAACTACCAGTATCAATCAGTAAATCAGCAAATGCAGAATAAACTAAAATAATACCCTGAAAGACCGATCCCTCAGCCCGTTGTGCTTCCTCTCGAGTGACTGCATAAACTCGTCCAACGTCTGCGCTCGGCTGCTAAAACTTTGGAATAGGTTGAGGTCAAGACGAAGGTGCGGAAGACGACTACTGTGACTGAGGCTGAATCATCTGATATGCCTGTGGTGGTGGAGGTATGTACTGCTATGCAGAAACCATCTGGTGAGTCGGGGCTGCTATAGGGCACTGAACATCCGTAGGTGTGGTCATACACTCTGGTCCCTGAATAAAGTATATATGTGCCTGGGGAGGTGGCATACGCTGCTGTCGTGTAGACTGCTGAGTCCTCTGAGCCCCTCTCTGAGGTCGGGTCTGAGCCGAGGAGTAGCCCTAGTAGCCTCCAGCTGAGCCTTCAGATTACAATCTCTGCTCATATGTCCTGGAAGCTTGCAATAAAAGCATATAGCCTGATCGAGAGGGCACTTTGTCTTGTTATGGCTTTTGGAGCCACACTGGAAACACTGAATCAAACCAGCATCATTTTTTCGACTCTGCGAAAAAGCACGAGAAGATCCTGCTGTCGAACGACCGGTCTTCTGCGATCATGAAGACTCTCTAGTAGTAGCCCATGAGCCCTGACTCTTATTCTCTCTTTTCTGCCCAGAAATCTATTGCCTCTGATTCTGTGATCTACCCTGAGACGTCTATTTGTCATTGCCTTTTTCTCGAGAAATATACTGCTGGGTCATCTTTATCATCAAGGCCCGATTCAAAGCTTCTTGATAAGAACTGGCCAAAGTACCCACATTCGAATCCGAATATATGTCGCATGACCCTGAGTAAACTGTATCATCCGATCATAATCTCGTGCTATAAGCTGAGGACAGAACTCGGCAAGATAATTGAATTCAGCATCATACTCCATGATTGTACGATCCCCTTGCTTGAGACCCAAAAATTCCTAGCGTCGTGCCATACAGAAAGTAGCGGGATAGTACTACCTCTCAAAAGCCTCTCGAAATAAAATCCAAGTGATAGGCTGATCACTGAAAATCGTCATCTACATCTTCCACCAAGTGATAGCCTAATCTCGAAGATGATACGCGGCTAACTCAGCTTTCTCTTCCTCTATGCAACTCATATACTCAAATGTATCCCCAAGGTTATCCAACCAAGCACATGCGACCCAAGGGTCAGAAGCTTCATGAAACAGAGTGAAACAGTCCTTAACTGACCGTGCTAAAGCTGGTATCCGTGCTCTATCCATCACCCAGCTAGTAGTAGACTGGGTTGGTACAATTGGTGATATTTCCTGAGACTGAAATCTTAGACCTATTGTAGGGGTGTGTTAAGCCTGACTCATGCTATCATACTCCTCTGGGTATCAAGTCTAGGTACCACTGACTAGACAATCATCTCCGTGGTTGACCCGGACCACGAACACAAATAGTGACTGATCTACCTCTAGTCATACTTGATACATACAACTAGATAAGAATTTACAATAATATAAGCTACCAAAAAGAAACTTACATCCTATTGCCGGAGATGTCCTGTCGCTGCCTTGTCCTAAAACTCGAAAAGTCACATCGAGGAAAACAAATCCCGAAATCCGAAAATACAAAAATAGGCTATCGCAACCTGGAGCTCTGATAACCATAGTCTTGCTCGGTAATGACAACAAATCTAGTGGAGCATGAGGTTGAGCCGAATAAACCATCTTGAATGGGATGAAACTAGTACTACGATTCACTGCATGGTTGCGAGCAAATTCTGCTTGACACAACTTATGATCCCAACTCTTCACATGGTCACCTACCAAGTAACATAATAAATTGCCAAGCGACCTATTCACAACCTCCATCTACCCATCTGTCTAAGGGTGATAGACACTACTGAAATTCAACTGTGTATTGACCATCTTCCACAAGCTGTGTTAAAAATGACTAAGGAAATGAGTGTCCCGATTTCGCTGGTTACATGGCAAACCCAATACAAAATTCATGCTAATATCAACCCAAGGCTGAGAAGGGACTAACAATGACATGTACAGTCCTGCATTGGTGGCTGCCCCCTTAGATACTCAACAAATTTTGCATCGCTGCACATACTTCTCAACCTCTCACCACAAAGTAGGCCAAAAGTAGGAAGTCTGAACTAGTTGCAATGTTTTATCCATACCAACGTGCCTCTCACCGTGCAATTCCTTGATTATCTATAAGCACAGACTACAATTTGGAATGTATAACTTATTGCCTTTAAACAGAAATCCATCGTGCAGTAAAAATTCCAATTTCTTCCTAGCCTGTACATCTTGTAGTATCACAGTAAAATAAGGATCAGTAGCAAGAAAATCACGAAAAGAGTCAAAACCTAACACCTCAACCTACATCATAACTAGTAGGCTGCTCTTGCAACTTAAAGCATCTCTCACTCAATTAGCAATCCTTGCTTTATGTCTAGCCACATAAGTAAACTGCTCCAAATAAGCAACCCATCTCACATGGCAGGATGACACCTTGTTTTGTTGGTGTAAATGTCTCAATGAATCATGATATGTGTACAAAATAAATTCCCTGTGAAACAAATAGTGACACTAATACGTCATTGCTTGCATAACGACATAAAACTCAACATCATAAGTATTGTAATTAAGCTTTGTTCCTGATAACTTTTTACTGAGAAAGGCCACAAGTCTACTGTTTTGACTAAGTACTGCGCCAATACCAACTTTTGAAGTATTTATGTGTAACTCAAAAGGTTGTCAAAAATTTAGGGGCACTAAGATTGACACAGTTGTGAGTCGCTCTTTAATCAATTAGAAAGTTGATTCTACACCATCAGTCCACTCAAACCTACTACCCTTCATACAATCTATTATAGGAGTCTTGATGCTGCTAAAAGAAGCAATAAAATGCCTGTAAAATGAGGGTAGACTGTGAAAACTCTTTGCTTCTGTTAAGGTTGTTGGTGTTGACTAATTTTTCACTGCTTGTACTTTAGCGATGCTAACTTCCAAACCTTGGGGGGCCATAAACTATATATCCCAAAAATAACACCTTGGGGGGGCCATAAACACACACTTCTTCATTGCACCATAAAATTTTTTCCTACGCAACACACTAAAAACCTCCCTCATATACTAAAGATGAATTTTAGGAGTCATACTATATATCAGAATATCATCAAAATACACCACAATAAATCTCTCAATAAATGGCCGCAATAATTGATTCATCACAAGCATAAAAGTACTAGGGACATTAGACAAATCAAAAGGCATCACTAGACATTCATATAGTCCCTCACTAGTTTTAAAAGTCATCTTCCATTCATCCCTCGATCTAATACGAATATGATAATCCCGCTCTTCAAATCTAGGTAAACATACTCGATCCAATAATCCGGTCAAGCAAATCATCTAAACAAGGAATGGAAAAGTGGTACATGACAGTGATTTTATTGATGGTCTTGCTGTCCACACACATACGCTAAGAACCATTCTTGTTTGGTATCAAAAGAACAATTACAATACAAGGACTCATACTCTCCCTTATATGGATCTTAACCAACAATTCCTCAACATCCACTAATCTGGTCAAGCAAATCATCTAAACGAGGAATGGGAAAGTGGTACCTGATAGTGATTTTATTGATGGTCTTGCTGTCCACACACATACGCTAGAACCATTCTTGTTTGGTATCAAAAGAATAAGTACAATACAAGGACTCATACTCTCCCTTATATGGCTCTTAACCAACAATTCCTTAGCCTGTTGACGCAACTCCTCATGCTCATGCGGGCTCATCCTATAATGTGATCTATTCGGGTGTGCTGCTTCTGACTCTAAATCAACATGATGCTAAATATCATGTAATGGAGGCAATTCATCTGATAATTCTTCAGAAAAATATCATTAAATTCGTCAATCAGCAGAGCCACATAATCTGGAATAGTGCTAGGTTCGCCCACCTCCAATTCCATCAATATATACCTCCTTTCTGCTTCCTGCAGCTCCTTGTCAAACTAAGCCCAAGATAATAAAGCCAAAACATCACCAGTAGATTTAGGTTGTTCCACTGTCTGTTTGCACTCTAGTAGCACAATTTTAACTCTCTCAAATATAAAATGGTAAGTATTGGCTTGCCCATCATGATGCACGCCTCTATCATACTGCCAAGGTCTACCTAATAACAGGTAACAAGCATCCATTGCTACTACATCACACTAAACAATATTTTTATATTTTAGAGCGATAAAAAATGAAACGAGAGCTCTCTTTGACACCTATACCTCACCTCCCTTTTTAAGCCACGCTAATTTATAAGACTTAGGGTGATTTTCAGTCTAATTATTTAATTTTTGCACAATTTTAGCAGACACAATGTTTTCACAACTTCCAACATCGATCACAAAACCATATACCTTGCCCAGAATGGTACATGTCAACTAAAAACTATTACTCTGCAACCAATCATCGTCCACTATCGATTTTGGCATCAAACAGGAATGCCGGACCACCAATGTTGTTCCGACATCTTCTTTTAATAGCACTTCGTTTATAGCCCCCTCATCATACATGGGGTCTCCTGTGAACTCTGCCATGCCTTCTTCACAATCATCATTCTCCACAAATAGTGCTTTCTTTCCTATAGCCTTTTTACATGCTTGTGCCCAATCTCTCCATAATTGAAACACCTTAATCCGTCACTACTGCCACTTCCTCTATTAATTTGTCCGACACTTTTATTACCAATCCTAGCAGCCACACCACTAGGCCCTCCACTCATAATGTTCATAGGAAAAAATTCGTTATTACGTCGTGTATGTTTTTCCACCAATAAAGCTCTATGGTGTGCAATAGACACAAAAACAGGGTGAAACATATTCACAATATATTGAATCTAATATTTCAAACGCCTAATATATCGTGTCACCATTTGGTCTTCAATTTCTTGTATTTCATTCTTGATGATTAACTAAAAAAATTCGATGGTATATTCATCCACAGATCGAATGCCTTGCTTCAAGTTCTACAACTCTGATACATTAATCGCTGAAAATTGTATGACAAAAAGGTTGCTCGCATGTGCTTCTTCATCTTCTCCCAAGTCGTAATTTTTGTCTTACCCAACCAGTTTCGGGTCTATTTCAGTTGTTTCCACCAAGCAGTTGCTCTCCCATGCAATTTGGTCGCAACCAAGGGCACACGCTTGCCTTCTGGCACCTCTTTAAAATCCAAAATTTTCTCTATAGAGGATAGATAGTCCAGAAACTCCTCAGGTTGTAGGCTGTCATGAAACTCAAGAAGTTCAGTTCTCATACCTCTCCCAACACCTATGATCCTCCTCTACTACTACTCTATGTCTCTTGCGGGGAACCTCCTCTTCATAAGTGTCCCCTCCTCACGGTCACACACCTCCACATCCGAGTTTGCCCGGCGATGGTGTTGGACCGGATTTCCTCTATTTTGGTTTCCCAACATTGCAACCATCCTCTCAGTAAGCTATTCTACAACCACTTCTAATAGTTCATCAATCATTTCTTGAACCCGCTGCTCCATATCACATTCATAAACGTTGTTTATGTTGTCAATGCGTTGTTGTCTTTGTTAGTACATGTAGAGAGCTAGAGGGAGGGGTGGGGGTGGGGTGAGTAGCTTCGTTCGCTTCTTTCTTTGTCGTTGAAGGCACATCAAAAATCTTCTTCAACTTCACAATGCTAATACTTGGATTTTACTTGGTATCCACCTCCTTGGGTGACTAATCCAAGGGTTCACTCATCACTCACAACATCCACTATGAAAACCTCCTTCTCGAAAACTTTCTGGAGGCGGAGAAGCCTTATACAAGCTCAAGCACGAGAATACAACAAGAAAACAAGAAAGCAAACACAAATGAAATCAAAAATGAGTTTACAATGAAGAACCTTGATTTGCTTGCTCTTTTCTTACTTTTATTTACCTCTTGATGATGGGAAATGCAACAACACCTCTTCTCCAAACACACAAGAACTGGCTACTCAAACACATCATGAAACCCCCTTTTCTAGAATTTATCTCAGACTAGAAAATGCCTCCTAAACTATTAGGCTTACTCCTAATCAATTGTCATATTAGACGACTATTTAAATACCTATAGAATAACTCTTTTTTGCCCATCTAATCTATTGGTGAGTCATACCAATTGATTACCATTTTCTAATAAATTAACTAATCAATTCTGAAGCTTCTGTTCATGAGAGAGAAAGCTTCCTAATCAATTGCCCAATCGATTCTAGCACTTTTTGTTCTCTCACGAAAAAGGCCCCAATCGATTATCCCAATCAATCGACCAATCGATTTGGGAGCCTTTTGTGTTCACGAAGAAAGCCTCCCAATTGATCAATGAATCAATTTAGGAACTTTCTATTCTCGCGAAGAAAACCTCCCAATCGATTGAACTAATCGATTGGAAGTGTCTTAATTGATTGCCCAATCAATTACAACACCTATGTGCACTCGCTAAGAATCAACCTCCCAATCGATTAAGACATGCCCTAATAGATTAGTGATGCTAGAATCGATTGCCTAATCGATTCTGGCTCCTTCTGTTCTCTCGCGATGCACCTTGAATCGATTACCCTAATTGATTTCTTTGGGCCAATCGATTAATCGATTGTCCAATTCTAATCTCCCAATTTAAGTTTAGGGTTCCTTTTCCCAATTCAAAAGTCATCCGTGACTCGTTGGAACTTCCCATTGCCTAGCATTCGGTCAACCTTGACCTGCCCGGGCTTCCTCACCAAGTGTTCGATCAACCTTTGACTCACTTGGACTTTCTGTCTCGTGCCAAGTGTTTAGCTCCCAACTGACCCACCTTGGACTTAACCTCGTTCTCAACTAGGTTCACCTAGTTTCCAACTAGGCCTTCCAATGCCTAGCCCTGCTAGGACTTCCATTGTCTAGTTCCCAATTAGGTCTTCCGTTTGCCTAGTCCCACTAGGACTTCCATTGCCTAGTCTCTTGGTAGGACTTCCATTTGCCTAGTCCCACTAGGTCTTCTACTGTCTAGTCCCACTAGGACTTCCATTTCCTAGTTCTTAACTAGGTCTTCCACTGCCTAGCCCCGCTAGGACTTCTAGTGCTTAGTTCCCAACTAAGTCTTCCATTTGCATAGTCCCACTAAGACTTCCATTGCCTAGCCTCTTGCTAGGACTTTCATTTGCCTAGTCCCACTAATTCTTCCACTGCCTAGCCACGCTGGAACTTCCAATGCCTAGTTCTTAACTAGGTCTTTCACCTCCTAGCTCCGCTAAGACTTTTCATTTGGCTAATCTCCAGTTATGACTTCACATTTGCCTAACCTCCGATTAGGACTTTCAAACATTGTCAAGTATTCGGTCAACCTTGACTTACTTGACTTCTTTTTCACATTTTATTCAAATATTGAAACTCAAGCTCGAGCCAACCCGAGATTAGTCAAACTAGTCAACCTTGACCCGAGGACGATTGCACCAACAATCTCCCCATTTTTGATGTTTAACAATATAATTAAGTTAGGCTAACCCATATTAGCCCAACTCTCTTCTTCACTTGCCAAAGCATGAATGAGAGTTTCCTAACTTAAACCCTACATTCTCCCCCTTTGACACACATAAAAAAAATCTCTCCTTGAGACTCGCTCCTCTCATTCATCAAAACATTACAATGAAGGTTCCCAACCTTCGATTATCTCCAATGCTCAACCTTGGGCATACCTCCTTCAACCAATGCTCATCCAAGAGCATTCAACCCAAATCATGCCTTTAAGGTGTATCTCCCTCTCAAAGCATGCTCCAACTTCTATCATTGCACCAACAATGATTTAGAGTTCCTAAACCTTTAGGAAATCCCAAAATTGAAGTCATGAGGTTAAAAATTCAACCTTGAATCTAAATCTCCTCCTTAACTTCAAATTAGTCCCTTTTAAACATTTATTTCTCATTTTCATTAAGAAAATTACCCTTAGATACTTATCCAAGTATTTCATAGGGTTAGGAATAGTTAAATAACCTAAACGTGGCTTAATGGACTGAAATCAGACCATTTCAGTCAAACACAACATTGTCAATTGATTGGTTTTAGCTACCAATCGATTTCGGCCAGTGCTAATCGATTAGCGTTGGGTGCCAATCGATTACACCATGTACCAATTGATTGACAATAGTGCCAAATCGATTGGAGTTTCTAATTTCTGAATTCAAATTCAGATTCAATTTCAGAAACCCATAAATAATTCTATAATTATCGAAAAATCATAAATTTTTACGTAGATATTACTTATGTCACATACTATCATAGAAAAATAGATTTCTATGAAAATATATCTCATTTTCAAAGATTGATACAAAATTAGAAATCATTAAAAACTTCAATATTTCACTCTAACTTTGTATCCACTTGATCAATGGTGATATCTATCAACAAATAGACTTCACCAAGGTTTTCCAAAATGATTTTGAAATATTTTTCAAATTAATTTTCAACCATGATCTATGGGCTAAATGCACATGACTTGTACATTAGCTTTCTCCATGATTGGACTTTACAAAATCCATGTGTTTTGATGAAACTAAAACTCAAATAGATGCACTAAATCAACATCTTGAGTTTTACTTATCCTCCTAACATCTCACTTGTATTTAATGTGTTTCAATACACATACAAGTCATCTTATAGTCTTGTGAGATGTAAGAATAGGTTTTCCTTAAACTAATGGATCATGCATCTCTATCTAAGCATTTTGACCTTGATCATCCTACCTAGGATGTCGACTAATGCCATTGTTCTCAATTACAAGGAATTCAAACAATGCATGCAAATGATTATGGCATACATCAGTTGCATACTTTCAAAGAAGGACTATCATATCTTGACTTAAGTGATGTATGCATGATATGTATCATTTTTCATGATAATATGAATGTATAATATGATTTCATGGCATGTGATAAAGTATACAAGCATATGACAATTTTAGCACAAAGAATATACATAGATTTTCTATCTAAGTTTCAATAACTAATCACCATGCTAAAAGAGACTTAAGTTGCCCTAATCTCCCTAGAAAATGCCAAAAATCCCAACTTGACATTTCTTTGAACTCTAACCTATTTGTGCCAATTTGATTAAGCCCAAACCTTCAAATTCCATTTGGCACACTATTCAAGAGTAAAAGTCAAATTTCTCATTTTGAAGAAATCACAATATCTTGAAAATGCCCTAAAATGTCAACTTCACTATGATTGGGTTAGTTACCCTTCTAATTAGAGTTGACACACTCAAAACCCATTTAGGGTGTAGAGAACACACTCTTAGGAACCCCAAACCTATTGGCGCTCCTTGGGTGTTCTAGGTATTTACTAGGGATAACTGATATGCGTAGATTATGTATGTTTTTAGACATTGTTTGTCGCATATTTACTCGCATTTCATGAGCATGATTTACTCTATTGCACCCTATTTCATTATTATGTGACTGCTTTTACTCATTTGGTTTAAAGATCTGCTCTTTTTATATTTTGTTTGATAGGACATAGTTTGGAGCAAAAATGGAGCAAGCTTGGAGGGAAAACACCTAAATAAGGTCGTGCCTCCCAAGCACGACCGTGCTCATTCAGCCACTTCTCCAACAATTCTCACAGCTTGGTCGTGCCTCCCAGGCACAACCGTGCCTTTTCAGCCGTGTCTCCATGCAATTCCAGGGTGCTTCACGGTGTGGCCGTGCCTTTGAGGCAACGCCGTGCCATCTTGAGTCGAGAATCCAAATTTTTTAGCAAGATACATGGCCTAGCCGTGCCTCCAAGGAATGACCGTGCCTTTGTCCAGTATGAAGACCAGATACCCACACGGCTCGGCTGCGCCTTTCTTTAGCTGACTTGTCATGGAACGACCATGCCTATGAGGCATGACCGTGTCGCGTAGTTCATGTCCCATGTGGGGAAAATATAAAACGGGCACAAGATCCCCTTTTGAAGGGGTTTTCCCTTTTTGGGAGCCCACAAGATCCAATTTGGAAGCATATTTCGATGATCTGTCCATCTTCTGAGCTAGGATTTCATCCGAAGACATCGACATCTTGTCTCTAAGCATTTCTTCCTCTCTATTCTCTATTTATATTGTAAGAATGCTTCTTTCATTATCTTTGGTTTGTAATTCCCTTGCTATGGAGTAGATTCTCCGGATTCTAGGATGTAGGGAGTAGTTTTGATGTGATGTTGATGTATAAACTATGAATTTGCCAATTTCCTTGTTCAATGACATGTTTATGACTTGTTCTACTTGTGTTGTGTCTTGTTTGTGTTTGATTAATTGTGTGTGTGATGAATGCAATTGGATGTGAAGGATTGGTCACCATGTAGAGGAGATGCTTTGGATTGTATGACCGGGGGCCCCTTAGTAATAGAGGATATCCCTTTAACTTGACTTTCTAGAGTCATCATCTTGAAATGGGGGCCAATTCTCCGCAAGAGATTAGCTTATTAGAATTTAATGGGGTTTCATCGATTTAATGTTAAGAAGTGACTTGTGTAATCTAGACTGTATGACCGGGGCCCCTCATGTGACAGGGGTATTCCTTTAACTGAACTTTCTATGTTACGTTTTCTACTTAATAGCATTGAAAAAAATGGTATAGACACTCTGGTGTAGCCTTCACAGCTCTATACCAGTAATGTAGACATGGAGGGTAAGAAGATAAATAATTCATAGTTCATCAACTAGCATCATAATGAAATTGAAATCCTAGGATCGCCTTCCCAAACCAATCCCTCTCTTTGCGATCATCTGTTCTCATTGGATCTCTCTCTCTCTCTCTCTCAAGCTCTTGCTCTCAAGCTTTCACACAACCTTCGATTGTTTAGATAACTTGCTATGCGAACTTGACTAGTGCTTAATCAACAGTCCATGTGGATCGATATTTTATTATTTGATGACTTAACCGTACACTTGCAGTTTCAACAACAAGTTTTTGGCGCCGTTGTCACAAACTATTTTTGATTGACATTAGTTGATAAGCAATTTAGTTACTCTAGACTCTTTTTTTTAATAAATTTTGCAATTTCGTATCTTGTGAATAGCTTTGCATTTCAATTTCCTTTCTTATAAATTCTGCATTTTCTTCTTTGAAATAATTCTATTTTGGAACTTTGTTTTGAAGGAGATTTGGATTTATTTTTTTGCATGCGAAGGGCTAATATTGCAAAAAATCTTTTACTTGTTGATCCTGAGATTGACAGAATATTTAGAAGAAGAAATCTACAAAGACAATTAGAAGAAGAGCAAGTATAGTCTACTATGACAAACAAACCATTGAAGAATTATGCAGTACCGTATCACTAGACCTTCTATCGAGGCCAATAATTTTAAAATCAAACTTGCTGTCATTTCTATGGTTCAACAAAATTAATTTGGGGGAGGACCCACTGAAGACCCTAACCAACACTTGAAAATTTTCAATGAAATTTGTGGAACCATGAAGATGAATGGTGTTTCAGCAGAGGTTATCAGATTATTGTTATATGATTTTTCATTGAGGGATAGAGCTAAAGTTTGGCTCAACTCATTGCTTGCAAACAATATTACCACTCGGGAACAATGTGAACAAATGTTCTTGGAAAAGTTTTATCCTCTAAGCAAGACTGCCCATATGAGAAATCTTATTGCAAGCTTTATGCAGAAAGATAAAGAATCTCTTTATGAAGCTTGAGATAGATTCAAAGAACTTCTTAGGTAGTGCCCCCATCATGAACTTGAAAAATGGCTCATCATCCATACCTTTTACAATGAAATTAATTATCAAGCAAAGGTGCCCTTAGACTCCGTAGCAGATGAAGCTTTAATGAACAAAGGACTTGATGAAGCCAAGGAAATTATTGAGAGTGTGACACTTAACCATCATCAATGGGCATCAGAGCGAAGCAACCCAATTAAGATTCCCGAAAAATATGATGTGAATACATTGGACCTAATTTTTACAAAGATGGATGCTCTTACAAAAGATTTGACTCAATGAATGTGAATCCAGTGAATACAGAAAACACAAGTTGTGAAGTTTGTGGTTGTTATATTTGAGAGATGTCCTAAGACAATCGCCTTATGGTATATACTATTTATTGGATAAATAGAGATTTACTATTTGAGTGTACATTATTAATGTATATGATTAGATTTTAAACTCATTTACTGAATATCTGTAATATAATTCATAGCATGAGAGAACTTGTGATTGGATCACAACAAGTGAGCATCTCTACATGTGTAATTATGAATGTATTGAAATATTCCATAGTCGTTGAATTGATGAGTTCGGACATCATCAATTCTAAGAGACTAGCACATGTTGTATTCCTTAATTTATCCAAGCAGTTGTTCCTCACTAGCTGGAGACATTGAGATATCGAGAGTTAAACGTGGATGCTAGTTAAAGGTATCTAGTTCATTGGAGTGACCTACTATGAGACTTTATATGATTCTTTACATATATGGATATGTCATTAAAGATCTCATTGTAGTTTAAGTACAAATTTCCTTCGACTTGAGGTAATCAAGTCATCTTGGTCATGAAGATACTTTGACATCTTAAGTAAACATCTTCTTGGAGGTGTGGACCCGGAATGATTGGGTAAAAGTTGAAGTGCCCAAAGGTGTTTGGATAGCTCATAGAGGGTTCACCGCTCCTTGTATAAGGAGATGTATACCCTATGACCACTCGTCAGAATTATTACTCAATGTCTTTGGCTAA
>JBBUKS010000035.1:10928992-10947425 GCA_038050645.1 Hedychium gardnerianum
ATTTGACTCATCTGGACTTACTATCTGGTTTTCACGATCTGCTGAGACTTTTCCTGCCTAGTATCGAGTCCAACTGACCTACTAGGACTTTAATCAATCAGCATCGAATCGTCCTGCCAGGGCTTCCTCTTGATTCGATATCTGGTCCTCTCTGACCTATCGAATCCACCTATCAGATATCACGTCCATTTGACCCATCTAAACTTCCTGCCTAGTTTTCACGATCTGCTGAGACTTCCCCTGCCTAGTATCGGATCTCACTGACCTACTAGGACTTTCCAAGTTGAGCATCCTGCACACTTGATCAATTCATCAGATCACAACAAATTTAACTTGAACCTTTGATAACATCAAAACATAGGTTTGATTCTGATGCTCCTAACACCAACACGAACTTACGACTCTGAAAGAGGTTCCCAACCCCTTTTTGTTTGAGGCTCTTGTTAAGGCCTCGGATATTCCACAAGCCGATCTTCATGGCAACTGAGGCAACCTACGTCGTCAGATGCTATTGAGTTTCATCTTATGCTTGGTGTTAGCTTCAATTCCAACCAATCGAGTAGTTTTCCTTGAATACAAAGATGGATGCTCTAACGCAAAGATTCCCAAAGGCTTGATCAATTTGATACTGTGAATTTGCTAATGTTTATTATAAGTTTTATGGTATAACATGTCATGCATATGATAATTGCCTGATAATATTTGCACCTTCACATGAAATACAAGCTATATAATGGGATGTCATCAACAACTACAACCAGTGGTCGTAGAATGATTCACATTTACACCCCAATAACCCTGGTTGGAGAATCCCTAAAAAAAATTCGTGCAAGAACTATCAAGAACAAGTTGAGGAAGGAAACTAGGAACCACCACCAAAATTTCACTAGACACCAAATCCACTTGGAAACTCTTCTGGAAAATTTCATTAAGTAAAATGAGGATTCCAAACAACACGAGGAGTTTATGCAACAAATGCGGAATCCATAGACACAATCAAAGAGTTCGAAGGTATGCTAGATGACTTAGTTAACTATACTGAGATATTGGAAACTCAAACTTCGCAGGTTGATAGTTCCTCTCCAAAGGCTCCGGACATATTTACAAGTCAATACGAGACCAATACTATTGAATATTGTGATACTTTGGAGGAGCCTGAGGAGAGCAAGGAGGATGACGATGGTGTAAGAAACGAAGAGGTTGTAGGTTCTATTGTTCCTACTGAATTTGTTATATTAGAGATGGATCATCGGACTCCCGATATTTTAGGAAAGCTTTTCCTATCCACTGTCGAAGCCGTAATCATATTAAAACCTCTTTGGTGATTGGCGAAGGTAAAATTGCATTTGAACTATCTAAGGCTATTAATGTTTGTTCCAGGAGTGGATTATTCACAACAAGTGGTGAAAGGAGAATCACATGGATGACCTCTTGACAACCCTTTGAAATTGAGCGTATTTGATGAAGGACCAAGAGATAGAGCTACCAAGTACCTTGTTCCTCCACGAGCAAGGATTAAGAGATATGATGATCCTGTGAAATTGAGCATATTGGTTGGAGGACCAAAGGATGGCAACAAGAAAGAAAGTATTTTGTTCCGGCACGAGCAAGGTTTAAAAAATACTTCATTAATGGGTCCATTGAGAGAAGAGCGCTACCACCTCAAACCATGTGCTCCTGATTGAGACTAACAGGGATCAAGTTTATGACCTAAAATAAGCGCTTTTGGGAGGCAACCCAAGTTTATTTTGCATTTTAGTTTTTCAATTTTCTTTTGCAATTTGATATTTTAGCACTTTGTTTTGATTTTTAGATATGTTCGGGATACTCAGAGTACAAGGTCAAATATTTCAGGAGGAATGAGCACCAACCACAGCTTGCACATTGAAGGAACCAAACTCGTGATCCCTTTGCACATCTATTTCCAGGTCATATCTATCCACCTCCATGAGTTTTCTATACCGCTAACTCCTTTCTTACATCAAGAACAATGCATATTTTAAGTTTAGGGGAGTTATATTCATTATTTTCTTTTATTTGTCACATCATCATGTTTATAATGTTCATCATGTATATATTTGTTTCTTATAGCACGACATTAGCATGATAAACTCTATATTTTCGTCAAAAGCATGCTCATATCTTTAGCGATTTATTTCTTTCTATCTGTGGTAGCATGACATGAGCATTGTTGAGTCAGAGAGTTTCAGTATTGGCCTACTTACATAGTATCTTTCTTTCACGTTATAGATTGGACTAGTACCTTGGTTTCCTAGGTGACCCCCACTGTATTTTGGTTACTAGAGAAACACTCGGGATGTAGATCTCATTGATAAAAAAAAATTATTCGCTTTTGAAAGTGTGAAGAAAAAAAATGATGAAAGACTTGTGTTTGGAACATGAGTGGAAACGATATAGTACCCCTTTGAGACAGTGATTTGGGACAAATCGAGTTAGGCGACCCTTTAAGATCCCGAGGTTACTGGAAAATACCTATCAGTTTCTCTCGACGTCGAATGCTCCTTTGAGACCTTATGTAGACAATGCAAAGAATTAGGGTGAACGATCCTTGAGTGAGGTAAGTAAGTGCCTCTTGCACCAGAGACTTTGGGAATACAGTGTGATGACAAAATGATTAGGATTGGTAATTGATACTTTAGAGTCGAGTCACTTTGCACTATGCACGGAGAACTTTCAAGTTAGGCCACATTGAGAAAATTTGTGTCTTTGCTCGTTAATGAAACTACTAGATAGGATTAGATGAATTCGCTAGAGATTATGATGTATCATTCAAACACATGAGTTTAGATTGCAGGTTTTGCTTGAGAATAAGTAAAGGTTTAAGTCTGGATATTTGATGTGTGATTCATGCATATGTTTCAGTCTTATTTAGCATGCATTTACTACATTAGCATTATTTGTGTTAACTTCTAGCATTTGCATCCATTTCATTCATTTCATCATTTTGGTTTGGATGACTACGGTTTGTGCTTTATATTGATAGGAAGTGGAGATTTTGGCGATTGGAGCAAATTTGGAGAAGAAAAACCAAAGGAATACGCATTATAGCATGATCCACGGTCATCCCTTGTTGCTTACCACAGTCGTGGATTATCCGGGAAGAAGAGGCCGTCGAAAAGCATCAAATTGAAGCTTCCAAAATGGAACACGGCCAGGCCGTGTTGGCCAACACGATCGTGTTCCTTGCTGCCCCGTGACAAAAAGTGCTCCCAGCAAGCCACACTGCCGGGCAGTGCTTCCCAACATGGTCGTGGACCATGTGGCGGCAATCCCCTATTTTTAGGAAATTTTGTTAGCCCTTGTTTTGTTAGAAAAATCTTTTAAACCACCCTACTCTTTAAGAAAGTATGTTAGGGTTATCCTACTTATTAGGAAACTCTATCAGGGCATGAAAACTATAAAAAGAGATAAGGGGTGGCGGCTACAAGGCATCTCTCGAAAGAGACCCTAGGCATCGAGTGATCTAGGGATTTCCCCGATCCCATGATAGGGGATCAAGGAAGAGGCCGCATCAAAGACAACAAGGGAGCTACGACGCCGATGGCCACTATTTCTAAGTAGTTTCTTTATTCTAAGATTATAGAGTAGCCCAATGTATTGTTGACACTTGCTTTTAAATTAATTTTTCTCTTTTATCACATAACGTGTTTGATACATGATTCGGCTTTAGTATGCATATATGTTAATGGTGCTAGCATGCGTTATCATACCGTAAAGAAAATGGAAAGGACTAAGAGGTGAACCTAATTTTACGACCTATAAATCCCAAACTCGAGGGTTTGTTCTCGATAGTAGTCCAAAACTTCTCAAGGACACCATTGGCTATCACATAACTTAATGGGTCTACCCCTATTCGACGTCACAAAGTAAGGGATAGCACCTAAAGGATCATGGAGCATCGTGACAGGAGTCTCCCTAAAAAAGAGATCGCTTTAGTACGGCTACCTTGAAAGTAGGCGCCGCGTTTGGGTAGATACACTGGTATTGTCCGAGAGAAAATATCAGGCACCTCGGGATAGACCACCTTCATGCATATCGAACACAGAGGTAAAAGAGGAAGTTACATTTAGAGTGTCAACGATCATCGTGGTGAAACCGAAGTTATAGAATTGCTTCTAATACTAGTTTTCTCCCCCATCTTTCAATTCCTTTTTTCTTAGATCGCTTTGATTTCACAACAACTCTCTCATTTTGATTCATCTAGATAACATTATTTGCTTTGCACGTAGACTGGTACTCGACTAATCGGTCCCAAAGGACGATATTATATTACTTGACGACGACTGTGTACTTGCGGAATCGCACATCAATACTCTTTTAAAGTTTTCTTTATGCTGTTACAAATGCAACTAGTCCACTTCTAAACTATATGGAAAAATATTTGAAAGTGAACAACCAATAATCATAGACATGTCAAAGCACCTGAGCCACAAGCTCCTTCGACAAGTGTCGCGAACTATGTTGAATCTTCTTCCACCATCGCCATGTTGTCAAGTATCTATCGCAAGCTTAGCCTCTGTCCTCCACCTCCTCGTAATACCTCGATACATCACGAGTCTTCTTCCTCCATCACTGAGCCTTTGCCATGAGCTTCGAGTGTCAGTCGCAAGCATTACCTTCATCCTCCACCTCTTATTAATACCTCGATACATTGTGAATCTTCTTCATCCATTACTAAGCCTTGGTCATGAGCGTCAAGTGCCAAATGCGAGCTCTACATGTCTTGGTAGGAGAACCTCCCATGGGGCCAACCAAATATAAGCATGGCAATGTAAGAGGAAACTATACATATGCCACGAACTTTAACATGAACTATAATATTTTGAAGCATGATAATGTTGAATATTAAAGGAACCTAAATCATAATTATCAATCAAGGAATGATACCCTTTCTCTGAATCAAGAGGGTTAGCTTAAAATATCTCTATCAACCAAAATGGTCATACCTACAATCAACCCTAAAACGTTTATCTCAACTCTAAGGGTCGTACCGACATGAAGTCGATCACTCTAGAAGCTCAACTTTTCAATTAGGCATTGATAATACCCAACTATCACTAGCTCAAAATCACCATGAAGTGTCATGTGATACTCAATTACATTTGGCCACATCCAATTGTCACAAATCCAATCTCAAAGCCGCAAAGCCCTATAAGTGGGTCCAACACATTATGGTTCATTACAAGATATCGTGTCCTTAGGTTGTACTCTATCATGAGTAGTCGTATTTTGCACAACAAATAACTTTATAATGAATAACAACAAAAAAGTAATAAAACATGCTCCAACAAGACGAATACTCTTGCATGAAATGTAACATGACACGTACATAAATATAGAGTCCAATAATCATAAATATAAATAAAGTTAGCAAGATGACAAAATGAACATAAATACGAAATGGCGAAATCTCACTAGGATAGAGTTAAACTAATGCTATAAAGCATGGCTAGGCTTGAGCTTTTGGTAATCGTGTTTGACAAAATTAGGAGTATTTTTTACATCATAAAATACACACAATCTCTCTACTAAAGTAAGGATGCAACACT
Organism: Hedychium gardnerianum; assembly: GCA_038050645.1. Lineage (NCBI taxonomy): Eukaryota > Viridiplantae > Streptophyta > Magnoliopsida > Zingiberales > Zingiberaceae > Hedychium > Hedychium gardnerianum. The sequence continues at coordinate 10,934,563 of JBBUKS010000035.1, forward strand.
TCCTCTCTCATTTATAGTTGCATACACATTATACAAACACGTGTGGAAACAACACTTTTATCGAATTACATCCAAAATATTTCATTGCCCTTCCATCGATTGTTTGACCCCTTGGCAGATGTTTGAAGCTAATTAATAGAGTTAATGGTTTTTCCTTAAATAGAAATAAAGGTTTTAAAGCATACAATGACAAAGACATCAATCAAAACTAGAACCAAGCCCTCATAGCTTCTTACCAAGGATCGACAATGAGGAAAAAATTGTCTCATGCACTATTGAAGTTTCCCTTCTGCTATCCTATATCGAAAGAGAAAGAGGGTTAAGCCACCTTACCGATGGAAGAGGGATAGATAAAAAAACCCATGCCTTGACACAATACCTACTAAGGTGAGATCATTGCCCAAATAATAATACTTCAAAATTGATTGTGAGGATAATCAACTCTAATCAAGAGGGGATGGCATTCGAGAGTTGCTTTTGCTTATGGGAGGTTCACTATCTTCTCCAAGAGAGTTCATTGGGAGAGATCACTCGAAGGCTAGTTGATAAGCAATGCAGAGCTACACAAAGAGACAGCGACAACTATCTTGCAAGTGAGGGTGGCAATTGCAATGTGATCAACAACTCTTCAAGCCATTGAGATGGTCAGAAGAGGCTTGGTCACACAAATCTCTTTGGCAGAGGGTAGATTCCTCATCACAGCGTCCTTTGCTTTCATCCATAGACAACTAATCATTGCTTCCATCCTATGTAAAACTCTCTCAACCTTCATCCCACTCATAGCAATTGAGTTTTCATCCCAGTTATAATCATCTAAGTTTTTATTGTAATCGTTCCAATTATAAACATCTTGCTTATTGACCCATTACTTGGGAGGAAGAATTCATCAAATAAAAGACACTTAACCTTTCAGATAATAACTGGAAGTTTGTAATAAATATAGTGAAATCAAATAGCAGTGCCATAATAACCCCCAACATGTGTACCATTGAGAAGGACTTCATAAATTATAGAGCTAGGTGACTGTATCTACACCATTATGTATCAAAGAAAAAATAGTCAATGAAAGGATCAACAAGATTTCTAACACAATAAGATGTGAGCTTCCTTGATGCATATTGAATTAAAATCAAGTCACTAATATTGTTCAGGGTGATAATACAAAAATAAATTAATCAACAATACTAACAATGAATCTTCATACGGCCTACAGATCCTTGATGGAAATCTAAAGGGAGACAACAAAGCAAAGGTAATATGATATGGCACTTTAGTTCCTAATAGCCAAAATGGTAAATCAAAAGTTATTGATCATGATTTCTGCAAAACATACTCCAGCGACAATAAACAAATCTAAACTGATAAGATGTCCCAGATCAAGGGCTTAATACAGATCAACTATCAGCATGAATACAAGTAAATTGAATAACTATCCACTACAAACCTGGAATCAGGTGAATCTATGCATTCAGATGAATGATGCAAATCCATCCTGACCTTTTGCTGCCAACCATTGAAGCTACCAGCAAGTTCTACTACTTGACCATTTGTCCTATAGTTAATATGTACCTATTCAACAAAATCATGACTTGCAACCACTTCGCATAAAATTTGTAAGAAAATAGTGAATATAGTAACAGTTTTAGCATAGATATTGGATAGTCCTCTATAGCAGCATTTGGTAGTTAAAAGTTTTGGAGTTAGATTTTCCCTCGTCAGTGTAATTTGTTACAAGTAAGATGAATGAGCAATTACTTGATCTTATCTGGCTAATGTTGGAACTTGGAACCTTTTATATGTTTAAAAGACCATAAAATGTACAATGCAAACGTATGACAAGTTAGTCATTTCCACGATATATTTAAGTTCAATCTGCAAAAAAAAAAAAAAATGGACATGCGACAAGGATACATAATCAAACAGCATGCAAATACCTCTTTTAGGCCATTTAAGTATTCCTGGGCAGCACGAAGCTCTGCATCTTTGTCAGCTATCGTACGTTGTATAACACCAAGCTCAGCTTTCACGCGAGCTCGCAGATTAACTAATGCAAGCTGAGGAAAAGAAATTATTATCAGTATACCTTTTATAGATTAAAGTGTGTTTCAATTTGGTTTGGATGTGCCATTTGTCATGCCCAAAGCAAAGCATAGCCACTCTCTGAAGCAAAACTGAGCAAGTTTGGGCAAATCCAATACTATATACTACTTATTATGTTGAGTAATTATCTTTCTTATTATTTTATTGATTTGGTAAGGTGCAGTTATTAAGTACTAACTTATTATTTTTTTAAAAAAAATAATGATCGAGGCCTTCCCGCAATCATTAGGCATGGGGAATGACACTTGTTTTCTTAGCTTAACTACTACATTGAGTTAATTCTGTTTGTAGTTATCTTATTCAAGTGCCATATGTTTATTGTACAACTTTATCTTTAAACACTTAACACATACTCTGTTGAGAAGTTTATCATACCTAAAGAATTTATAATTCACATTGATAGTGTTATAAAGCAATGAATTTCAGAATGTTTGGCTGTAAATAACACCCAACTTTAAATAATTTGGCATATATGAGACTCCCTGAAGTATGTTGAAACTATTCTCTGGAAGAAGCATCAGTTTGTAATTATCTAAACAAAAAATCATTAGTACCTTTTCATCTTCAATTTGCTTCTTTAATTGGGAGAGTTCCATCTCCTTTTGGCACTAAGACAATACAAGTATAGAGTAATGATAATAACACAACAAAAGGCTAAAGCAGGAAGCAGGCTAATATTTTACCAGCAAGCTCTTCAGATGATTAATGTCATTCAAATTGTCTCCTTCAATAGCCTAAAGAACACAATAGAACAATTACAAAAATGGATGGATACTGCACTACCAGTATCTGAGTATAGATAACAAGGAACAACCTCTGAAGGAAAATCCCTATTAAAAGCACAGCCTTCGCCTGAGGAATCATTTAGCAAATAAGAGTTCATTAATTGATGATTGTATTATATCTGGCATATTAAGTCTAAACAAGCAGAAACTAGTAGGCTTTTGATTTCTAATACAAAAGCTGAGACAAAATTATACATGTACATTATGTACTTAATGTGGATTTTGACAAAATTTAAAGCTTGTAGTGAACATAGATTTTGCATCATTTCAAACAACTAATTTATCTATACCACCAAATTATTTTAGGCTTTCAATCAAACTCCATCAACCAATGGATGCCGAATGAAAGGGTCAAAGTGATGTTTCCAATGTCCTTGCACGGTTCTCAATGTATGGGGGCAAAGAACCCTGAAACTACATCAGCAAGTAAAAAATAAATAAGAGTTTACATTAGCAAATAAACTTAATGTCTGTAAGCCAATAATAGTTTGTCACTTGTTCATCACCTTAAGTGTAATAAGGTCATCGACCCGAGACAAGAACGATATTGTTTCAGACCAATATGACTACGTTGTGGTCAGATGCTGGTCACTCCAAGGAAGAAAAGGAGTATGAGATAGTGAAGGAGGTGAACAAAATGGAGAAAAAAGAAATCTTACAGCATGGGAACCCTATTCTACTTCGTCACTCATGGAGGAGGAAGATGAAGTGCTTTTCACGAACTTGTCGAGTTGTCTCGTGCCAACCAACACAAAAGGAAATTTGAAACCATAAGTTCTCATCTTGTAAAGCTAGCAGTCAACAACTCTTATCTCACTAAGTGGGTTGGCTATATAGATCCTTTTACATCATTCGGCTCTATCCCCTACTATATCATCATTTATATTTAAATATATTTTATCATTTTATTGTTACTAACCAGGTCTTTTTTATCTTCCTCTCCCTCATTTAATATACACATTTGTCATAGTTTCACATTGCCTGACTCGAGCATTTGTTGAACATCTAAGTACATGTCCATACCATGTTAAAGGTGTTTCCCAAAGTTTTCCCTCGATGGGTGCAACCTCGACTCTCTGATAATTTCATTTCTTATCCTGTCTTAATATCCTCATCTCTGCAACTCTCATCTTCTCGAGTCATAGACCAATATTCAGCTTCATATAACATAGCAGGTCTAACCACCATTTTATAAAACTTTCCTTCAAATCTTAGAGGTACTTTTCGATCACAAAAAAACACTTGACGCTCCCCTTCATTTCAATCATCCTACTTATATTCTATATAAGACATCTCTCTCAATTCCTCCATCCTTTTATAAAGATGATCTTAAATACTTAAAACTCTCATCATCTCATATCTTAACAATTATCTCATTACTTCTTAACATTGCTAAACTTAAATTTCATATATTTTGTCTTTATTCTACTAAGTCTAAAACCTTTTACTTCTAGCGTTTCTCGTCAAGATTCGAATTAAGCATTTACTCCTTCACGTGTCTCATCTACCAAAACAATATTATCTGCAAATAACATGCACCACAGTATCATATCGTGGATGTATTTAGTGAGTTCATCCATGATTAGTATAAAAAGATAGGGACTTAGAGCTGATCCTTGATATAACTCTATCTTTATGAGAAACACTTCGATTAATCTGCCTGCAATCTTCACTTTTGTCATTATATCCTCATATCAATATACGTTATACTAACACCTCTCTTTTATAGAATTCTCCATATAATTTTCCTTGAGATTCTATCATAAGGTTTTTTAGGTCGACGAATATCATATGTAAGTCATCCTTCTGTCCAAATATTTTTCAATTAGTTGCTTGAGAAGATGTAAAGCTTCTATTGTCGACGTTCTAGGTATAAATCTAAATTGATTTTTAATCATCATGATCTCCTTCCTTAAGGTCTTTTTTCTATTACTCTTTTCCAAAATTTTATGATACAACTCATTAATTTAATACCTCGATAGTTTGCATAATTTTGTATGTCTCCTTTGTTCTTATATAAGGGAACTAGAGTGTCATTTTTTTCAATTTTAATATCAAATTGACGAACTTTGTTAGTCATTCTATATCTTGTTTCACTAATTCTACTTCTAAAGTTTGAATTCTATGATAAAAAATTAAATTTCAATACTCATTTGACCTATTTAAATTACCTAAGTTAAGTTGATCAGTTAAACTTTCATTAAAAAGATGAAAATACATCTTCCATCACTTTTATATTTCATCATTTAATAATATCCTATTGCATTCATTTTTAATACATCTTATTTGGGTAAGATCTCTTATCTTCCTCTCTCTCACTTTAGGTATTCTATAAATGTCTCTTTCCTATTCTTTTATATCTAATTTTCATATAAGTGTTCAAAAGTTTCATTCTTGGCTTCATTCACTGCTTTCTTGGACTCTTTCTTGGCTATTGTATACTTTTTTTTTAATTTTCCTCGTGCATATAAGTGTATCATATCTTATAGGTTATTCGTTTTTTCTTCACTTTCTACACTTTTTCATTCCACCACCAAGATTTTTTACTCGGTGGTACACGCTCTTTTGACTCACCAAGTACCCTCTTGATTACTATTTTCAACTTTGATGTCATTTTATCCCCTATCGTATTCGAGTCGTCGTATATTTCTCCTAATATTTATACTCTTACCCTCTACTTAAATATGTTTTTCTTTCCATCCTTTAACTTGCACCACTTAATTCTAAGAATCGTACATATTTTTCTTCTATTAATATTATGCTTGAGACGTATATCCAAGACTACTAATCTATATTGGGCAGTTAAGTTGTCTCCAGGGGTAATCTTACAATCTTTACAAATTTTTCTATCATTCTTCCTAATTATAAAAAGTTAATTTGCAACTTATTATTCCGACTTTTAAACGTGTCTAAGTGTTCTTTTTTCTTGAAAAACATATTAGCCAGTATAAGGTCATATGCTATCGCAAAATCTTAATATAATTTTTCCTTCATCGTTTCTTGTTCCAAACTCAACCCTCATGCACCCCATCATATTCTTCATTTTTCACTCTTACATGTCCATTTAGATCTCCTCCTATTTAAATTAGCGGAATATTTTATAATACCTCATCTAGGTCGTCCAAAAATCTAGATTTGGTGTATTCATCTAATCCTACTTAGGTGCATATATACTAATTACATTAATAGCTTCTTTCATCACTAATATCTTGAGAGCTATAAGCATATCTTCATTTCTAACTACTACTACTATTTCATCCTTTAGCGAACTATCTACGATAATATCTACTCCAATTCTTGTTTTATCCTGTGTATCATAATTTAAAATCTAAATTCTATACCATCTTAAATTTAGAACAATGCTCTTAAATTTAGAACCAATTTTCTTTGTTACTTGGATCACATAGTTCTCTTCAACTTCTTTCTACCATTTTCTTCATCAACCTAAAAAAATATAAATGCTAACATTGAGGTGGAATAGTGCTTGACCGCCTCATGCGCATCACTTTTCTAATGAGAGAAAAATTCTTTCTCATCTTTCCCTTCTTGCCTAGTCATTGTATCAAGTCATACAGCTTCTGCTATTTTTTTAATGACGGGATACACACCCAATATTTCTTTGACTAGCCTATGATGTATGAGAGAGAGATTAATGTCAGGTTTATGCTTCTGAATCATCAACACCATCAAACAGTAGGTCTCACCAAACTGCATTTAGGTAGATACCAGCATCTTGTGTTGAATGTACATGCATCAAGGTGTTTTTTTCTCTTTTTAGGTTAAAGCAACATCAAGGTGCTTGATTAATCATGTAGGTGAGAGATAGGATGAGCCCAGATTTGACAACATTAGGAGGTATCATCCATCTAACAAAAGTCATGAATTCCATCTTACGGTTGTATCGGCTTTTAAGTAGTTTCCTCAAAGCATTGATGTTGGTTGTCAACTCAGACACTTGCATTGCAACTCATTTGTGACAAAGGACATAGTGTTGCAAATCCTGTCATAGTTGTCGTACTTGTAATAATTATCATTCTCCTGGAACAACTACAGAGGTCTAACTCGTATGGACTTTAGATTGCCAATTGTCAGGATAAGGACTAGGAACAACAAGGGATATAGGACCATAACAACAAAGATATTTTTTCTATGTTCGTATTGATAAAAAAAAAGTAAGAATCTTTTAGTGTAAACTTACAATATTTCATAAGTTGATTTGGAGCAATCAGTTTCCAAATATAAAATCTAACTCGAACTAATCTCCAAATTTAAAATTAATCAATATTTGATGTCCACTCCGCCAACTTTTTCAGTTTCTAAATTTATTGCAGTTCAAACCGAGGAAAGGAAAGTGTCATTTGCCAAATGCTTATAACATAAAGAAATTATTGTAAACTCTACTCTCGTTGAAGACTTAAAGTCACAATTGTTACAGAAACTTAAAATAAATATTTATATTTAATTATCCAATGCCATACTATCTTTAATTAGGTGGATCAAAATTTAGAAGTATAATTGATATTTCTATTAACTTGAATTAGTGTTCAAAATTCACCAAATTTCAATACATTCAATTAGCTATATTTAATAGGTAACATTAGTTCTATTTGACCAAGCTCTGTAAAAGGTTACTCTCGGTGGAAAGAAAGAAAGGTATAAAATAGAGAAGAAAAAGGATCAGAGAAGAGATAGAATTAGGAGAAAGGAATAATGACTAGTGATTAAAAGGGAGGTATCGTGGAATACTTAGAAAAATCTCATTTGTTTCTTGGGTTGATATTATTATCTCTCATTATTCTCGTGTTAAAATCATATTTATATTTGATTACACTAGGTGCTGCTCGAAACAGGACTTGAAATCTGTATCGTACTCCTCATGGTCATGTCCACAAAGGGGATCCGGTAGTGTCCATAAGGTGTTGGTTTCTGCCAAACCGACATGTATGAAACAGAAAACACTCCTTAGGAGAGCAACATTTTTGCACTACCAGAATCTTGATTTTTCTAGCGACTATTGGCTCCATGTATATTTATTATATCAAAAGAGATTGTGGATACAAAATCAAAGGTTATCCTTCTAATTTATCATCTTTTATAAATTATGTTGAGTTTATATTTGTCTCATTCTGGTTCTAATATCTGGTGTAGGTTAAATGTTGATATTTCAAAACTAATGTCCCAACACCTGTAGCATTCACGCAGCTAAAGAGAGAGAGGTAAGCGATGGCCATACAAAGTGAAGACGGGAATGAAAGATGATTTTGACATGGCATGACTTCTACGTCATCATCAATTTCATCGTCATTATTTTGTGTATTGACATGCCAAAACTTGTTCTTCTTTTTTGTTGTTAGATATTAAATCTGCCTCCATCTATCAATGACTTTGTCGCCACATGATAATTTTATTTTCCTATGTCATTGTTGACCTTTATTGTACTCTCTTCAACCTTTATTTTTTCCATGATATAAGATAAGATTTTTTCTTTTTTTTTCTGCTTGTATAATTGCTTAGGTTTAATTTCTAATTCATTCAGTTTAGGCTAAATTACTCTTAAATAATTGGTTGAATTTAACTTTTAATGATTTTTTTTATTTAGAAACACCCAAAATAAAATGCATATCAAATTGCATTGGATCAAACCAAACTATAGTAATTCTTTTAAATTCCAATTTATATATAACATCATATCTTTTACATATGAATTGTAACGGATCATATGATACGAATTGTGAACTTCATGATACTAACAGTTATATAAATATCCTAGATGTTATTATATTAGTATTTTTTTAATTATAATCTTAGTGAAAATCTATATTATTGTTTATTTTCGTAATGACTACAATGCTTTTTCATATAGTTATAATTGGAAAAAGCAAATTACCTTATATAGTAGTTACCTTCAAATGTATCTAATTCTCCAGTTTGTAAATGCTTTACTGCCTTTAGATGCAAGGAATCTGCTGAAGACTCTGAATCTTCACATCGTGGGAGATGACTTTCAACTAGTATTACACCACTTGATTTAACCATATCCAATGGCGAATGGTTGCCTAATGATACAGTAACTCAGGATCAGGAGACACATTTATGATTCTCTCTTTTTAACCATCTTGATTTGCTTCAGAAGTTTTATCAAAATGGTTTACTCTATTAGAATTTAGGAGAAGCTCTGTAATTGCCTTATATCCTCTCCGCCTCACAATATTTGCAAGATCCTTCCTGTGGGAATTGCAAGGAGCCAGAAACCTTCAAGTTAAACCTCTCTTCTACAAACTTCTTAGGAAAGAATAGAGCAGTACTCATATGTAAGAAGGCAAGAGAAATAACCTAACTAGCATTAACATTAGTGGACAATTAATCCATATCTACTTTATCTGTTAGGAGTGTAAATAATTTAAGTTGAACAAAACTGAATTTGTGTTAGGATAGTAGAAGCATGTCTGTTCTTCCTGTTTAAGCTATTCTGAAATTTGAATTATAAATACATTAAAATATTAATGAATTATAGCTTATGTAGGAGTTATGGGCTATTATTGTCATGTTTAGAGGACTTCAGAGTTTGGATTAAATTAAACTCACTCGTTTAATCAGATAGGACAATGCCTGCTGTTAATGAATAATATAACCCTTGATCAAAGTTGATCAGTGCCATGTCTTTGTGAGACCAACTTCACAACACAAATCAACAAAAAACAATCAGCATGTCAGTGGAATGAAATTCTCTCACTTTTTTCATTATGCACAATAATAAATATGTATACATTATACATTGACTATGTATAGAAACCAAAAAGAAAAAATAGAACTAAAATATTCTATTCCTACCACAATTAATTATCCTTTTCCTAAAATAGTTAGCATCTTTTCAACAATCCTCCTCAAGTTGGTGAACAAATATCATCCATTCCCAATTTGGATATAAACATCGAGAAATCATGACCATTAAGTCACTTTGCAAGCACATCCGCAAATTGCTCCTTTATAAAACACATAGGGAGTACAAATCAATTTGTTGCTATACCGGATTATGAGCAATATCAATGGTTGACTTGTTATCGCAGTATAGTCTCATAGGTTGCTCCGACTTTATCTTGAGAACTTCCACAATAGCTCACACAAACCTTGAGTCGTAGCCTTGAACTCCACTTTTGTACTTGACTGAGCTACCACATTTTATTTCTTACTCTTCCATATGAGCAGATTGCCACCTAAGAACAAGTAGTAAGCAGAATATCTATCAACCGGAGATCCTACGTAATTTAGTGTAAGCTTCAAGGATCAACCCCTCACTTTTCTTGAATAAAATTCCTTTCTGTGGATTAGCTTTCAAGTTGTGGGCTAACCAATTTATAGCTTGTAAGTGAACTTTATGGTTGTGCATGAACTGACTTATCACACTCATAGCATAAGGAGTGTTCGACCGAGTGTGTGCCAAATATACGAATTTCTGGAACCTTTCCTTATCTATTGCCTTATTATCATTCGCCTCTCCAAGTTTGTGATTGGGATCAATCGGAGTTGAAGCGGGTTGACACATTAATTTACGAGTTTAGTTTCCTTCAAGAGGTCAACCACATACTTTTGTTGGGATTGAAGATGCCTTGTCGAGATCGAGTTACTTCTATTTCAATCTTCCCAAGTCTCATCTCAAATCCCTTTGCAAACCAGTTTCTTAAGGCCTCCTTTTCTTTCTCATAGTTCCAGTAACAACTATATCATCAACATACACCAGAACTGCTCTCCCCCTAAAGCCGTGTTTAATGGATGATGTATGGTCACCTTGATGTTGCTTATACCCGAGATTGAGCATCAACTTTGTACACCTACCAAACCAAGCTCTCAGAGACTACTTGAGTCCATATAATGTCTTTTCATTTTGCAAACCTTGATCTCTCCTCCAAAGCCTAATGGAATCTCGATATATATCTCTTCCTCTAAGTCATCATGAAGGCATTTTTAACATCGAATTGTTGTCGATCCCAATTAAAATTTACAGTTAAAGACGATAGAACCCTCACTTTATTCATCTTATCTACTGGAGCAAATGTCTCTTGATAGTCTACAACGTAGGTTTGTGTGTAGACCTCAACAACTAACCTCGCCTTGTATCTCTCTAGTGCCCATCTAATATGTACTTCACGCAAACATCCATTTGTATCCCACTGCTCTTTTATTTTATGACAGCTCAACGATTTCCTATGTTTTGTTCTTCTTAAGTGCCTCCATCTCTACTGTGATAGCTTCTCTCCGCTTTCCATCAGATAAAGCCTTAAATAAGGTATTAGAAATTGGGATAGCATTTAAGTTGGCTAAGAAACTTCTATGAGATGGAGAAAATTATGAAAAAAAAAAATATTAATTTGGCCAATGGATATCTTAGATGTTTAGTGCACTCTTTTATTCCTTTTCTTAAGGTAATAAGTAAATCATGATCATGGAATAAAAGAGGAAAATAGGTTAGTGCATACCTCACTTTCAAGCGTAGGAGTTTTAGACTTGTACAACATCAAGTTCTTGTCGGGACAATTCGAGTTGTAGGAATGGTTACTATAACCTGGACTAAGATGAGTAAGGTTGTGAGATGGGTAGGTCAAGGAAGAGTAGATGTTCTAACTTATCTTCCCTAATAGAATTAAACTTCCCTTGAAGATAAGATTTAGAGAGAAAAAAATTGGTCTTCCTCAGAAGTGACATCAATACAACAACAACAGACCCTTTATCCCACTAATTGAGATCAGATATATAGATCCTCATACGCCATTGGGCTTGATCCCCTATCATATCATTATCTATATTCAAATGAATTTTATTCTGTTTTATCATTGTTAATTAAATCTTCTTTAGTTCCTTTTTTGGATTAATGTGCATATTTATCTCTCACATTATCTAACTGAGACATTTATTAGTTACCTAAGTAGATGTCCATGCCCTCTTAAAAGTTTTTCTCGGAATTTTTCCTTAACAGGTGCGACCCTGACTTTCTCTCTAATGTTATCATTTTTTATTTGTACATCCTCATATGTTCGCACATCCACCTTAATATTCTCATCTTTGCTACTTTCATCTTTTGCTCATATACTCGTTTCATAACCCAACATTCAACTTCATATAATATAGCAGGTCTAATCGCCGCTTTGTAAAACTTTCCTTTAAGTTTTAAAGATACCTTACTATCACAAAGAACATTTGACGTCCTCCTCTATTTCAATCATCTTACTTGTATCTTATATAAAACATTTCTATCAACCCCTTCACCCTTTTGCAAAAAAGATCCTAAATACTTAAAACTTTCAATTATAGAAACTCGTCATCTCCTATCTTAACAATCATATTATGTCTACTGTTACTAAACTTAAATTCAATATATTTTGTCTTTACTCTACTAAGCCTAAAACCTTTAACTTCTCGTATCACCGACTAAGATTCAAACTTAGCATTTATTTCTTCAGAAGATTCATCGATCAAAACAATGTCATTTGCAAGCATGAACCATGGTAACTTATTTTGGATGTATCTAATGAGTTCATCCATAATTAGTGTAAAAAATATAAACTTACAGGTGATCTTTGAGGTAATCCTATTTTTACATGATACACTTTAGTTAATCCGTTTATATATCTTGAATTGTCTCAATGTACACTATCTAACACCTTTCTTTTCTAGAATTCTCCATATAATTTATCTTAGAGCGCTATTATAAACTTTTTCTTGGTCAATGAATACCATGTGTAAATCTTGCTTCTTTCTACAATACTTTTTAATCAGTTTAAGAAGATATATAGCTTCTATCGTCAAACTTTCATGCATGAATCTAAATTGATTTTCGGTCATGATCTCTTTTCTGAATCTTTCTTCTTTCTTTCCTAAAATTATCTTAACAACAACAACAACAACCACCAAGCCTTATCCCACTATGTGGGGTCGGCTATATGGATCCTTTTACGCCATTGGGCTCTATCCCCTACTATATCA
>JBBUKS010000035.1:10947525-10965187 GCA_038050645.1 Hedychium gardnerianum
ATTCTTTAGTTCAAAATTTGTTGTAAAGCGAGAGTCTTGATTGTGCAATTCTTTGGTGTTGGGTTGAAAGTTTCATATTCTCCGGGGTGCCTCCAAGTAATTCGGGCGCCTCCATCAACCACGTGTCAACGGCCTGCGTAACCTCAATTGCTGAGGCTCATCCATGCGCTGAGGCGCCTCCATCACTCCGAGGCGCCTCGAGCGCCTTTGTGCCGAGGCGCTTCCAACACACTGAAGCGCCTCCAGCGCCTTTGCGCTGAGGTGCCTCCAACACACCGAGGCGCCTCCAGCACTTGAGCACTGTTCATCTAAATCTGATTTTTATTCTAACTCCTGCAACATACACAAAAAAATACCACCAGCCAAAGCTTTAACACATATTATAATTGCATGCACAAGTTAAATTTATGACTTAGATCCTGTCTACACAAGACCAGGATCTAATCACGGTCTCAACTTAGAGTTTCACTTTGGACCTAAGTTGGACCGGCGCCTAAGTCCCTTCCAGGGACTCGACCTCACTGGATTCGCTCTTCCAGTTTCTTATCTCACTTACCATTTGTTGAGTTACCTCCTCGACGTCTCCTGATCCATCAGGACTTTCTGTTGGAATCGCATATCTGTACTTCGGCCAGTCGTCTGGTCCTCCTTGACCGGACTTTTTGTCAGTTGTCTGGTCCTCTCTGACCCAGCTGGACTTTTCGCCAATCGTCTGGTCCTCCCTGACTCGACTGGACTTCAGCCTGGTGTTTGGTCCTCTAGATCCGTCAAGTTAGTTAGCTTGTACACTTAGCTCAAGAGGTTAGATAATAACAGTCTAACTTTAACCTATCGTCGTACATCAAAACCCTTAGACTATTAGTGCAAACTGCACTAACACTATGAAGCAATCTATCAAATTTCCTTTGGAGTAGCGCTGATGTTCCATAGGATGCCTTGGATGCTCAGATGAAGCTCGCATCTAGCAATTCTTTCAATTGCCTTCGCATTTCTTTAAGTTTTGGGGGTGGCATTCGATATGGAGCTCGGGTTAGTGGCTTAGCTTTTGGAATGATTTCAATGGCATGCCAGCTTCATGCTTTGAGAGTTTCTTGGTAATTCTAAAGGCATGTTGTCCTTAAATTCTTCTGCCCTGCACACCTCTTGGGGAATGAGATATTGCTTGGTCCACATCATGAGTTTTGAGTGTAGCCACAAAGGTAACTTCACTCTTCTGCAATCCCTTTGTAACTTACATGATAACTTTATAGCAGGGCCAACCTCTCACTTGATTGGCACTACACATTGATGTTTTGGGTCGAGCACTGTAAGAAGGAAACTCCAATAATCATTTCATAATTGTGCATGAGAATAAGTCTCCTTACCTTGACACCACACAATGATTGTGACTTTTTTGAATTAATCGTTTTCAAGCATCCCCGCTTTGTGTGGTTTTAGGCTTAATTTGTCTGCTACATCCTGGGTGAGGAATATCTCAGATGGCCCAGTGTCGACTAAGGTAATGAGTCTATGTCCTAATACTTCAGCTCCACAAATATCATTCCTTTGTGTTGGTCTAAGGCTTCGATTTTTATGGCACTCAATTGGCAGAGAGCCCCCAATTGTAATGTCTTATTCCCATTCTCTTCTTGTTTTTAAATGATGGCTGAAAGTTTACGTCGTTTTCGGCACTCCCTGGCCCAATGTGGTCACTCACAAAGGTAGCACTTAATGCTTTGTTTGTCAATTTTGTTTTAGATAGATTGCCCTTGAAGTGTGACTTTTTGGAACTATCCTCGTTAGATATTTGATTCTTTCCTAGATTGGTTGTTGAATTTGAAGAAGTCGACTTTCTTGAACTCGATGAGTGACTCAGTGGCGACAATGGCTTGAGAAAGAGTTTTCACTCTCCTATGTTGCAACTCTATTTTAGCCCACCCCTTCAGCTTGTCCATGAAGGCGAATAAGGCATCTTTGTCACTCATTTTAGGTACTTTAAGCAGTGGCTCTTGAAACTCTTGGCAGTGCATACTTCCCCCCTATGAGTGAGGCAACATAACTTTGCCCGTGCCTGATCCTCGGCATACTCGAGTAGAACTATTGTTTGACCTCCGTCACAAAGTCTCTCTAAGTATTGATGTTGGTGCCCCCATGCCTTACATCATTGCACCTTTGCCTCTACCATGTCATTGCAATGACACTTATATACATTGTTGCAGTGCGTACCTTAGTGGGATCATCCAACCACCGTGTGCTCGAAGTATTGCTCAATGCCCCAAAGGAAGTTATCGATGTCTTTGGCAACTTGCTTCTTGGCATAGACCATCGGCTTTGGCAAGTCCACCCTTGCCAGTGTTTGGGCAATGGTCCCTCCTTGTTCCATGTTGGCCTGACATGTTCTAAGCTCACCCTTGAGTTCACTCACTTAAAACCACAATGCTTCAATCATGGCTTCTAAAAGCATAGTCCCACTTATGCAACTTATCTGGAGTAGCACTAAGAGCCCCTTGTAGCTCCTCGCGCATTTCCTCCTGAATTGCCTTGGGGTCAAGCTGCTTCTTCTGGAAGTTGCCAAAGGCCAACTCCAACTTAGCTAGATGGGCATTAGAGACAGTGATAATGCCTTGTGACTTGCCCTTGCAGTTCTTTGATTGCTAGGAGTTGTCTTCCTTGCAACTCTTTGATTGCTCAGCGACGCTTGACATGACGATAACTTGGCTATGATATCACTTATCATGTGCTGAATTCTTAGATACTAGCATTGTGCGTCACTTAGATGCTCTTCCTTGTATGCTACTAAATAAGCCTAACTCAAACAAGCAAAGAACTCAGAAAACTTTGGGAAGGAAATGTATTTAGATGATGTACAAATAAAGAGGGCTAACCTGGTTATACTATTTAATCTAAGAATGAACAACTAAGATTTAAAGAATTCTACAGTAGAGATTAAGTCTCTAGAACATTTTTGAAGGAATTTTTAATGGAGAATCCTAGAAGCTCTCATATTGCACTTATTTAGAGTATTCTACAAGATTAGAGTAGGATTTTTGGGTATTTCTGAAAATTCTAGAATGATAGAGATGCAGCTTGGAACGCTATGAAACCTTTTGGAGATCATAGACCGTGACACTGGGCTGTGCCAAGCATGGCCGGTAGGTCAAGCCCCTGCTGCCCAACCTGATTTGAGCTCTTGATTAACATGTATTGTTTGATTTATTGGCGCTAGGCACGACTAATACCGTGATGGGGCAGGCCATGTCACATGTGGCTTGGCTTGTCGATACTACTAGTTTAGTCTATAGATATAAATGATTTCTTATCTGACCATTAACAACCAAATGTTTACTAAACATATCTTTCAGCGAGATATCAATTTTCATTGCTTTCAGTGATACCTGAACTTTATGGTTGAACATGCAGACATATATTGACTCTGCAAATTTCTTTTAAATTTTAAAGAATAGTGAATATGAGTATGCTTGCATGCCTAACAATCTAAACTGCTTTCATTTTGGAGGACAAAATTGATTTGGGACAAATGTCTGTCCTGAAGATACCTAGAAAGTCTTACCCCAAGAAGCTACACAATACTTGTATATTATTTTTTTTTTAGGAAGCTTTATAACCCCCTAGATCTACTTTGTATTGCTTGCTAAAGATCCAGTTTAGGAGTCTGGTAGTCACCATGGACCTGTTGATATTTATATCCCATCTCTTGGCTTGTAATTCATTGGGAAAGGCACATTAATATATCTACATTGGTTATATTCACATGTAGATGAAGGTAACCTACTTAAACTATTGACGAAGAAATATACTATGGCTAACTGCTGAGCTCAATAGTATTAGGATGTAAATAGTATTTGACCTGAAGATATAACTATCTTCGAGTATAGTATTTTGTGTTTCTCTCCACTATTCCTAGTAAGCAATAATATATTTCTGTCATATATATCTGTGGTTTGATTCTTATATATGTATATATATTCTTCAAACAGATTGATGACAAACTTTACATTTACCTCGAATATGTTTCTGGCGGTTCCATACATAAACTCCTTCAGGATTATGGCCAATTTGGTGAGCCAGCAATTCGGAGCTATACTCAGCAAATTCTTTCTGGACTAGCATATCTACATGCTAAAAATACTGTTCATAGGTATTACAAGGCATTATTTCTTTTGAGTGATCTGACTCTTAGGAAATGATGTGTAAAACCTGGATTTCTTTCTGCAGGGACATTAAAGGTGCAAATATATTGGTAGATCCAAATGGCCGTGTTAAGCTGGCAGATTTTGGAATGGCAAAACATGTATGCTTTTATCACTATTAAAATAAAGCAAACTCTTTCTGGGCAATTTTACCCTTGTACCCTGATCATACTGTGACTAGTCTTAATGCAATATGGGCTTCAGAATCTGTATTTGGGTGAAATTTTTTCCAATCTCAATATTCTTTCATGTTTTTCTTGTGAGATTAAATGTATCATACTTCTTTTTTACTGAAAATTTCTAGGTTTTTTTTAGCTGAGTTGTTCCTTTAGGGTGGCATTTTGGCAATTTACTCACAAGTGCTACTTGGTTTGATCCAAATGATTTGTGAGACTAAGTTTTGAATAGTACATTAGAATAAAATATTGACTGGGTGAGTGGAGAGAAACATCTTTAAAGATTAAGGTTCTAGGAATAGTATATGTTTATTCATATTACGTGACTAGTCATTCCAACACAATATGTGCTTGAAAATCAGTTTGTTTGAAATGTTGTCATGCTCATCCCACACATTTCATGTTCTTTTATAGTGAAGCTGTATACACACTGTTTATGTTTACAGTTATTCACAATTCATATAATGTGATTTGGAAAATCTGTTTGGATAAAATTTTATCATGCTTATCTCACATATCTTGCATGCTTTTTTCTTTTAATGAAACTAACTGTGTACACTTTCCTTGTGTTCACAATTCAGTGCTGTTTTAGCTCTTTGAGTTGTTCCTGTAGGCTTTTCTATTCGCTATTGATGCCACTTATTTTCATTCATATGATTTACCAGACTAAATATTAGAATAGTACTTCTGAGACAATTACTGAGCAGGTCAGTGGAGAATAATCTTCTAAAGATTAAGCTTATGGGTATTATGTGTGATTCATATGTATCAATCTTTCTCAGGTTTGGAATTTATTGTACATGCTATGGAAATTGAAATTATTTAATGGTCCTCCATGCTAGTTCACCTAGTTGAATTTGTTTCTTACATCCCTTGCCCTATGAAAATAGTTTTATAGCACATGTGAAAATTCTCATTTTGCTTGCCAACTAATATACAAGAATGGACAATACCCCTGTCAACACTGTGTCTCTATGAGAAGCACACCGCCGAAACCACTAGGATTATAGTACCCTTCTTCCTTAATGAGCGATGCCCCGACAACACTCTGCTTCTCCGCCTTCTTCCTTCGCAAGTGGCGAGATGCTAGAGGCTGCGAGAATCACTCTGTTAAAGCAATCTAGGGTTTAAGACATTTTGGTACATCTCTTCCTCTGTGAGTGTGATGCCCCAAAAACATTGTGTCTGTGTTCCTTTTTCGCGAGCATGAAGACATCACGAGGACTCTGCCGAAGAAATTGGGTTATGATGCACTTCTTCTTCCTCTTACTCTACCTCCTCTACCTCGTACTCCTCTTCCTCCTTAACCTCCTTTTTGGAGTTAGACTGAAATAAAATGATATTGTTCCGATATACTATTGCGGTCTCTGGTGAAATTTTGAATCTGATTGAATTTTAAACCTTGGAATAATGTGAATGTATGATTCTCCTCAAATTTTAGGAGAATTACATGACAACTTAAATATGATGACATCAAATTTGAAAACGGCGGCCAAGAATGTACTCGACAAGTCAAGAGAATTCACACCATCAAATAAAGAATCTTGGTGGTGAAATGAGAAAGTATAAGAGAAAGTGATAAAAAAATGAATAGTCTATTAGTTACTGTGCATTTGTAAGAACAAATAAAACTTAAAAAAATATGCAATAGTCAAGAAAGAGGTAAAAAAAAAGTAGTGAGTAAAGTCAAGAATAAAGCTTTCAAACGCTTGTATCGACAACTTGACATAAAAGAAGGGGAAAGAGACATTTATAAAATATCTAAAGCGAGAGAAAAGAAAAGAAAGGATATTACCTAAATAAAATGCATTAAAGATGAATCAAATAGGGTATTAGTGGAGGATGAGGAAACAAAGGGGTAATTGAAGTGATATTTTCATCAATTTTTTTACAGAAGATTTAGGTGACTAACTTAGCTTGTGAAATTTAAGTAGGTTAAAGGAGTATACAAATTTAAATCTTTATCGCAGAATTTAAATTTCATAAGTAGAATAGACATTAATGGGATACAAAATGGAAAACAGTATGTTGTACCGGATGATATTCTAATAAAGATATGAAAGTGATTATGAAAGCAACCTATTGAATGACTTACGAAGTTATTCAACCTATATTCTAAAAATGAAGAAAATGCTTGATTAGTGGAGGGTAAGTACTCTAGTCCCCTATATAAAAACTAAGAAGATGTACAAAATTGTGTGAATTATAGTGACATTAAGCTAATGATGCATATTATGAAACTTTAGGAAAGAATGATAGATCAATGATTAAGAAAAGAAACTGACCGAAAATCAATTTGGATTCATGCCTTAAATGTCAACGATAAAAGTTATACATGTTTTTTGACAACTGATTAAAGAGTATCAACAAAAGAAACAAGATTTACACATGATATTTATTGACATAGAAAATTTATTACAAAGTCCCAAGGGATATTACGTGGAGAATTTTAGAAAACAGAGATGTTAGCGTAACGTATATTGAAATAATTAAGAATATGTACGATGATGAAATTACAAGAGTGAATACTCTTGGCAGATTAATCGAAATATTTCCTATAAAGCTAAGGTTGCATCAAGGATTAGAAATTCTAAGCCCATATTTTTTTACACTAGTCATGAATAAACTTACTGAACATATCCAAGATGTGTCATATTGTTTGCAAATGACATTGTTTTGGAGAAGTAAATACTAAGCTCAAATTAGGAAATACTAACACTAAAAGGATTTGGCTTAGTAGTGTGAAAACAACATTTTAAAGTTAGTGCGGCAATTATTAAGATAGGAGATGACGAGTTACGTGTAACTGAGAGTTTAAGTATATATGTTCATTTTTGCAAAGGATGGAGATGTTGTTAGTGATATTTTACATAGGATACAAACAAATTGGTTGAGATAAAGGACATTAGGTGTGTTTTTTTATGATCGTAAGTTACCTCTAAAATGACTATTATTTTATATGTAGTTGAATGTTGGGCTATGAATTGAGCACGCAGAAGGTGAGTCGCAGAGATGAGGATGTTAAGGTGAATGTGCGGACATACGACGATTGGTAGGGATAAGAAATAAGAACATTAGAGAAAAATTATGAGAGAGACTCGCGTTTAAGATGGATTGAAATGCATTTAGACGACCAATAAATGCTCCAGCTAGGCAATGTGAGACCATGTCAAATACACATTAATAGGAAGAGTAAAATCAAAGAAAACTTGGTTAACAACGATAAGATAAGATAAAATTTATTTAAATATAGATGATGATATAGTAAGGGACAAACCTAATGGCATAGGAGGATCAATATGCCTACTCCACATAGTGGGATAATTGCTTAGTTGTTATTGTTGTTGAACCAACTTATAATTATACGAAACTAAGATTGTTTAATAATTCATGATTAGTATTCTTTTTCCAGAGAGATAATAAGTATGTCTGTGTATATTTTGAAAGTCTGCTATCAGAGTACAATGGTTTGATCAAATCAACTGCAACTGAATTTTGGTATACTGTAAGATAAGAATATGCATCAGCCTTTATTTCCATCAGTTCACTAGAATTCCACAAGATCAACCAAATTTGAAATGCATTCTCATTTTTCCAATGCTTTTGTGAATTTGATATTTAAATTATTTTGTAACATGGCTTAGTACATAAAACTATTTCCTAAAATCTATTCTGAAATCAGAAAAATAAGGTTTTTTCTCTGTTTGAACTCAATATTGATCACCTAATGCTGTGCTTGTCAGATTACTGGACAATCATGTCCCTTATCATTCAAGGGAAGCCCATATTGGATGGCTCCAGAGGTATTATTTTCTCCAAATGTTTTTTTTTCAATCATACATCTAAATTAATTCCTATTATGATTGTTCGGTTAGGTCATCAAGAATTCAAATGGATGTAACCTTGCGGTGGATATTTGGAGTCTAGGGTGTACTGTCTTGGAGATGGCTACATCAAAACCACCTTGGAGTCAATATGAAGGGGTTGTTACCTGACCTTTGAGAGCATGTAACTTGTTTAGAGTGATACTAGGATATTTCTAATGCACTGATATGAAATCCAGAAAGCATCTCTATTACTAGTTTCCTTGCATGAACTTTCTATATTTAAGACCATACACAAATAAGTCACTGTCATACTTTTTTAAAGTGAGGACCAT
Source organism: Hedychium gardnerianum (assembly GCA_038050645.1). Taxonomy (NCBI): domain Eukaryota; kingdom Viridiplantae; phylum Streptophyta; class Magnoliopsida; order Zingiberales; family Zingiberaceae; genus Hedychium; species Hedychium gardnerianum. The sequence goes on from JBBUKS010000035.1 coordinate 10,956,051, forward strand.
AGATCTAATTACTCTCTATCAACACATTAATTTTGAGAAAATTTGTGATGGTTGATCACATGGCTTATAATTTCTTTTGTGCAATTTTGGCACATGCCAAACATCTTATTCTGCCGCCAGTCGACATGCAGAACCTGTCTGAGATAATGAAACTTGATCCAATTGACAACGAGGCATGAGCTTCCATGAGGCGACTGCGATGAGATCATGGCTGGATACTGCAAGCTTGTCTTCTTTCTTCTCCTCCCCCGATCTTTTTCTTCTTCACCTCTTCAATTCCTTCCTCATTGTTCGTTCTAGCCAGGGAACCGAACCCCTAAGAATGAAATTTCAAACCTTGGGTGAATAACTAATTGACCTTTTGCATGACATGCCAATGCTCCTGATTCATATCCATTTGTGGCTGAGTTGTTTGTCCATCTTAGTTTATTCCACATCTTTGAAAGGAGTTAGTTATTTGCTCAACATGGTATCACCAGTTACACTAATCACTGAACCCTACGGCAACTAACATAACAGGAAGCCCGTTACACTAATTAATTTTCTTGGGTGACCTCGCCCTTAGCTTGTATTAATTTGAGAATAGTTTCCTTGAGATGCACTTGATATGAGTTATGTACATATTTTACATTATATAAAGCATTTATTCATTTATAATGCACGGCCAAGTATTGATTCTGTCTTTTTTTTTCTTTTCAATATTTATCGCTTGTTTGTTTTATAGATCGCAGCAATGTTCAAAATTGGAAACAGTAAAGAACTCCCAAGAATCCCTGATCACCTCTCTGATGATGGCAAGGATTTTATAAGGCATTGTCTTCAGCGTGAGCCATCTAACCGTCCTACAGCTTCTGAGCTTTTGCAGCATCCATTTGTGAAAAATGCATCATCAATTGAGAAACCCCCAATTTGTTCTGAACCTTTAGAATGGCTAGATGGCATTTCAAGTGGAGCAAATATAAAGGTAAATTGCTCTCTGAGAATGGTTTATTTGCAGTATTTTTTTTCCTTTATTAATAAATGTGATGCTAATAAAGTTGAACCGGTAAAAATAAAACTAGTCCAGTAAAATTAGTTCAAAATTTTAACATGTCAAAACTTCATATTTTTTGTTTCTACTTTTAGTATTTAAAATATGCCTAATTTATTTTTTCAAGACTTAATACGACCAGGTTATTGTAAAAGCTTAAAAAAGAAACCTCATTATATTGCCCTAATCATCCACAATAATATAAGTTTTTTGCTTTATCTTTCTCCTCTCTCATGGGATCACTGACTAAGGTATACAACCCCATGATAAGGAAATCTCAGTTCAAGGTTTTGCACACAAGCAACAAAGTTTGCCTGAAAGTTTATGAGTTGCTAGGCTGGTTCATTATTTATCTCTAATTCTTTATTTCAAACTTCTGCGTGGCCTTAACTAAAAACCTGATCTGATTGAGAAACTTGGGAATTGGAGTCTGACCATTTCAGTCCACTTCTCTATGTTCATGCAAGTTACTCTGGTTGACTTGATTCACCCATCAACTGAGTGGACCAAGTTCACCTGGGCCCAAACTGGGACGATATTTTATTTTCTAAATTTTTGATGTTTTACGTTCTCTCTCACACACATGCACACACATTTTACATTGTAAATACTTATCTATCATGTAAATTTATTGGCTAATAAGTATATGCAATATTTTATATTTTCTCATACATGTCTATATATCCTATATAGGAAATATATAGTGCAGATATGTGATCTATCTACTTGAACTGCAAGCCCAACCAGTGAACCAGCATCTTGGAATTCGATCTGTTCCTCATCTGGTCTGATATTTGAAACTATGGCTAGAACAAAATGAGGATTATAAATGCTGTTATTATTAACTAAGCCTAACCTAAGTGGCTTCACTTGAAACCCGTCTGTTGGTGGATAATGAATGTGTCTGCATTTGATGGCTGCAACGCTTTGTATATTTGTAAATCAAACCAATCTCACGTCTCTGAGAACTAAGAAACACATGGTTAAATACATGATGATATTCCAGAAAGCGATGTACATCTATAGAACTTGAAAGATAATGAATCTAAAATCTAGGTCTAGTTATATAATCTTTGTAGCTTTTATAGGAATTATTTTAAGTCTATGTTGTGCTTTCTTCTCCATACTTCTCTTTTATTACTTCATTTTCCATCTGCTTTGATCCAGATATTTTCTTTTATAAAGATGCTTATTATATGCTTTAATTTTCATGCTGCTATTAATAAAACTTCAGATATCTGGCCATGTGAAAAATTTGTCTTCTCTGGACATGGAAGGAATGTCAATCCATCACATAAGAGGTGGAATACCTACTATAGCAACAAGGTAAATCACTTTTTTTTTGGCCTTTGTAGAGTTATGGTTTTATTTATCTGTTTGTTGTTTCCTCTATCAATTTAATAGACAGGAATGGCCTGGTCAGCATTCTGATTCTGTGTGGTTCAACTTTGGACATGATTTGGAGATAAACATGAAATGTTATGTTTGAAACTCTTTCAATTTCTATAGCATCCTCATTCTTTTAGTGTTGGAATAGTAATTGCAAAATGGGTTATGGCTATATTTTAAACTTTTTTTCCTTGAGAAAATATGCAATGTTTTACCTCTCATCTCATCTTATTATGAACAACCAAAATCAGCTAAAAGAATAGCACCTATATGCCCAAATGAACTATCAGTTACTTTGTTGGATCCGATCTTACAAATTGAACATTTTAAAACTTTCTAATGGTACATTTATTGAAATGCATACACAATATTGTTAAGGATTGTTTTTTTTTTTTTTTTGCCAATACACCACTACACGTGGTTGAGCATACTTTTAGCGCTCAGGTCCTTTGTTCCTATCAATCACATGCATTGCCTCACAAAATTGCAGCCCAATGTGAGCCATTTTTTTCTTTAACTATCTGACTGATTATCTTTTCTATTTGCAGCGATGTTCCTATCAGATACTTATCTTGTCCTGTCTCTCCAATGGGAAGCCCTCACTTGAATTCCAGGTCTCCATGCCATGCGAGGGGAAGGATGTCTCCATCTCCTATTTCAAGTCCTATAGCCACCTCAGGTGCATCTACGCCTCTGACTGGTGGCAATGGTGCTATTCCATTCGGCCAATCAAAGCAGCGTGTTAATGATCCTGATGGTTTCACTAGTTTGTCAAAATGCAAAACTGATATATATCTCGGCGGGACCACCTACCGTGAACAAAAGCTCAATCTTTTAGCTGGGATGCAGCAAGGCTCGCCGAAAATTTGGGAAAGAAAGGCATCAAAAACTGACATACTCAGCACTCAGTTTGGTAGGCTGAGACATGGCAATTTACGGGATCTTCATAAGAAGCAATCTGATCGTGTGCCTCCTCAGTCCTTGAGAGATCAAATGAAGCTTAAACCTTCACAAAATCCCAGTTCAGGTCTTCCAAACTCCTGACTCTGCAAATGCTACATGACTGACAGAAATGATCAGCCAGGTCGTATTTTCTTTTGTGTTGGTTCTGGCATGCTTTATCAGTCCCAATTTCATCCAAAACTAATATATTTGCTAAGTATGGAAGTTGCAACTCTACAATCATTCTTTGTTCTTTGGAGACCTGGGCAGTGGATTCAAATTCCAACCTACAATGCTGTCTGTCAAGTTTCATACTGGTAAATAATCTTTATTTCATCGTAATGTGGTACTTACTTTTTTTTTCCCTTTCTATTAAGCTTGTTACTGAAAAGTTCTTGTTAGCATTTTTAGTGAAGTCGCAGATTGATGCAGTGAATATATTGAGGATGCAATTTATTTATTAGGAAGAGTAAAAGGGCAAGCAACGATTGTAAAAGTGGAAGCTTGGAACTCAACTTGTGCATATAGTTAGGCTATTTGTATAAAGGCTGACCCCCCACATTGTCCAACATTTGGGATCATAAAATTTATTACACTAAGACTGCATCAGTTGGGATGTACAATTGCAGTGTTTCTGAATTGTGAGACGGATGAAGGATTATGATTGCAGTATCTATATATATGTTTACAATAGGAAAAAGGATATTCTAATCTCACTAGATGAAGGATTATGATTGCAGTATCTATATATATGTTTACAATAGGAAAAAGGATATTCTGATCTCACTAGTTTGCATGTAAAACATGAATATTGTACAACTTTTATGGACTTGGTTGTTAATAGCTTAGTTTTTATCTTTCAGTAAGAAAGTTATAACATCAACTTGTGAGATTTCAACGAAATTTCACTTTCATTTATAACAATAATATGCACATGTTTTAAATTTTGAAATAATTTTAGCACGTTTGCAACATAAATATTGAATGCCATTTTTTTTTTTTTATGAATTTTATGTATCTTATATAAGGTTGTAATCGAATTGAACCAAGCCGAACAGTAAAAGGTTCGAGTTCAAGCTTGACTCATTTTTTTCTAAGCTCGAGCTCGATTCGAGTTCGATTTGAGCTTTAATTCTTAAGCTCGAGTTTGGTTCATAATAAAATTAAATACCTCGTGAACGGTTTGAGTTCAATTCGAAAAAAATTCGTTTAAAAATTAAACGAGTTTAAAATAATTAGTTATAATAATTAATAAAATATTATATATATATATATATAAAAGATAAACGAGTCTTTTAACGAATACATTTGCGAGTCTGTTAACGAACATGTTCGCGAGTCTGTTAACGAACACGTTCATGAGTCTCTAAACGAACATGTTCGCGAGCCTATTAATGAACACGTTCGCGAGTCTCTAAACGAACATGTTCGTAAGCTCATGAATCAAATACTGTTAAGCTTGAGCTCGGCTCGATAATATTTTCGAGTTTGAAATTAGGCTCAAGCTCGGTTCGTTAACTTAATTGAACGAACTCGAACGATTTTTTTTCGAATTGAGATTCGAATAGCTCGTGAGCGATTTGATACGTTTACACTCGTAATCTTATACCATGAATGTTCGAAGACAATTTGTTATTTTTTTCCAAACAAAGTTTAAAAAAATAATGATGTTTAAAATTATGTGGGAATGATATTGTAAATAAAAATTTAGTCATCTAATGTTTTCTATTAAATTATAAGCGGTAATAGAAATAGTAATCTATAAAAATATATTCATTTTGCATTTTTAATATGTGCATTTAGTGTGTAGGAGGTTCGCAGGTTCAACTAGGTTGCATGTAGAGCTCAACAAACTCATAAGAGTAAAATTGTTTTTGCAATGGTACTTTAAGTGGTTTAAGTTTTGATTAAGAGGGTAGGTTGCATAACTAGCATGGAAATTGTGATTCAGTGGGGTTGAGTTGTGTTGATTACTTCATACCGTCTAGTTAGAGGTGCTCGATGGCTTAAAGGTCAGGAATGAGGTGGACTTTGAGTTGATTCGGTGGGGTCGATTTGTGTCGGTTACTTCGCACGATCTAGTTAGAGATGCTCGATGGCTTAAAGGTCGGGAATGAGGTGGACTTTGAGGTGATCAATGAAGAATGACATAGAGCAAGTTTGGATAATTTAGCGCAGGCAGGTTGGAAATTTCTACTGAGGTGGATTCTAGAATGTGAAACATAGAGAAGCTGTTAGTTTAGTGGCTTTGAAGCATAAGAAAAGAAGGACTCGAAAGCAAGACGAAGGATGACGTGAAGTAAACTTGGAAGACTTGATGCATATGACAGACCAAAGGCCTCGTGATGTAGACTCAAGGGTTGAAGATCAAAAGATATGAATGTAATCTTGGGGTTTTCATTTTTCAAGAAACAACATCAATTATAGTAAAAGATGATTATGTTCATTTCAGACGTCTCTTACAGTCCGTTTCAAAATTATGTGAAAAAAGATAAATCACGGGAATAAAAAACAACATCAAGAGGTGACGTGATGGTGTGTAAGAAATTTTGATGAAGGAATAACATGTCAAATGGATACTTGAGCAGATTCAATCGACATCGACGGGTGAGTCTCAGTTGACTGAATGGTTGAATCAACTCAAAAAATTACTACAAACTCTCTATATTGAGAATTGGAATGCTTTCAATCAACTATATTTTTATTTCCATCGATTGAGTTGGATTTAAATTGACTAAAAATTTATTCCAAAGAAATAAACTTTTCATTGGCTCACAGTCACTCACAGTTTGTGTCCATATCATCACACTTGCTTATACATAAAAGTCCACATGCCTCATTGCAATATCATCAAACAGTTTCTTCTATCTAACGACATCAACATTTGATAGGGCACCATTCAACATATTTTCGAAAACTGTTATCAGATAGTAGCTCGCCATCTTTCTCGTTCGTGTGCTTAGATACACATTAATTAACACCATTATTTAGAGACTAGCCTCTACCCCCAATGAGGATGGGGAGGAGGGAGATGAGGAGAGACCTCATGTTCAATCGAGATTGCAATTAGAGGGGAGGAGGGTGAATAATCAATTGCTTTTGCTTTCGTATTCATGTCTACGATTGAGTTAGTGAGGTAAAAAAAGTAAAATACAAACTCAAAGCACAAACAAACAACCGAATAACTAGCTCATACTCCACGACTTATGTTCCGTTAGGAGATCACTCTTGAATTTTCTTTATACTTTCTCCTTCTAGAATACATTTAGAAGATGAAAGAGTCTTTTATAAATCTAAACTCATATAACAAGAGAATACAATTGTTTGTAAAATTAATTACAGCATAAGGAAAAGATTATACAATAGAACTTGGCTTTTGACTTGCTTTCTTTCACCTTGAATTGCTCAATAATGTCTCATTCAATTGCATATGTGTGTGCTAAAAACTCCCCTTGAACCCTTTCTTATAGAGCTCTTGCTGTCAACAACTAACAATCTGTTCGATCAGTCAATTGGTTGCATTAGCTGAGTCGACTTAACTTGCATGTAGTCAACCACTTGACTCACAACAACTACTTGAGTTAACTAATCCTTCATCTCGTAGACTGATCTACTATTGCATTCAAGTCAACTAATAGCGAAAGTTGAATCTGTCAAATCAATGACTCTCTTTCTTAATTCATGCACTTGCATTAATCTACTGATCTATCTGTCAATTGACTAGTCATGGCTCATTCAAGTATGCTAACTTCCAAGTAGAAAAATTTCTGTTCATTGACAATTCAACTTGAGTTGACTATCTAGTGAATTCAACCATTAATCAACTCCTACGTATCAGTCGACTGAGACCTCGACTAAAAATAAATAGACTAAAAACAATGACTTATTTATTTGTTTAAAGGAATGAATAATATTTATTAACTAATTTTATGTTTATTTTGTAAAAATGCAGTAGACAAAAGACGAGGAACAACTTATTATAACTAAAGAGCCTCCATTATATCAGATTGTGAACAATAAACAACCACAAACAAGGCCAAAACTTGATACAAACTGTACAAGATTGATAATGTTTCTGAGATTATGTGTAGAGTACCATGACTCCTTTCACAAGATCACTCTCAGTCTCCTCTTTAGCCGATCAGTGAACTTCACTAATAAACATAAGTTCTTCACCATGTCACTGCATTACCAGAACCAACTAATGGTCCATCCTTAATGTTTGAGGTGAAATCATTCATCCTACTGTGCACTGCAACTTTACATAGAACCCTCTTAGGTGAATGTATGTCCTCCCACGGTGTGATGGTGCAACGAGAGTTCAAATCTCACACCGAATATTTTCTATTACTACAAAAAATTCAGATTTTAGTGACGGTAGTAATCCATCCTTATTCCGTCACTAAATCATACTAGTGACGGATCAACGATGGAATATAATCCGTCAGCTACTTTTGCGTCGTAGATGACATTTAGCGACGGGATTTAATTGTCCGTTGCAACTTACTGCAGACTTCTATGATCCATCGCTAACAGCGACGGATTATTAAATGATCGTCGTTACCAGCTCAACTTTATCTAGCGACGGAATATTAATGTTCCGTTGCTAATAGAGACGGACTTTTAATATCCGTCGCTATATAGAGCTTATGAATAGCGACGAAAAATTAATTTTTCATCTCTAATTAGCAACCGATATTAAAATATCCGTTGCTATTAAGTTGAACGGGTTCAAAATCCCGTTGATTTATTAGCGACGGAATTTAAAGATTCCGTCGCTAATTACCGATTGAGAGTACATTTCTATCATTATATCAATAAATAAAATTGTCGATATAATAGCGACGGATTTTTAAATCCGTCGCAATTCTGTCGCTTGTTTCAAAAATATATATATAATAATTTATTTTTGTTTCTTTTTCCTATTTACATATAAATATAATCATCACAAATGATGATTTTAACAATAAACTCTCAATACTAACAACAAGCACATTCATACAACACATCACAAACATCCATGTCTATACAGAAAATGCATACAAACATCTAAGTCTTCATACAAAAAATACATACAAACATCCAAGTCTTCATATAAAAAATCCATACAAAACATCCACAAAAATATTCATACAAAACATCCATAATCGTCTATGCAAAATATCTATATAAAAAAGATAACATTCATACAAGACATTCTAATAAAAATCTAATATAAAATAAACTTAAATCCTGTAAGAAAAAAAATATGGTTAGTTGTCAATACAACAATAGATATTGATGTTAAAATACAAAAGATAACTACTTATCATAAATAATATATATTGATATTATTTTAAAAATATACCTGGATATTTAGATATGATGATAGAAATATTAAACATCTGAAAATGAAATCATTAACATTATAAGGCAATTAGAGATGCATGTACTAATAAAAAAAATAATAGAAATATTTTTAATTGAGAAAAATTAAAAGCTAAGATTAGTCTTACATATTTCAAAATGATCTACTCAAATTATTAGGATGCAGGGTCTCCTGGGATTCAAAACGATACGGGCGCGACGTCTGTGTATCGAGAGTGAAATTTGTTGCTGCATATGCTTGCATCTGGCGAACTAGCTCCTCAGTTTGAGCCCGTCGCTCGCGCATCTCCCGTACAGCTATGTCCTGTTGGAATACAGTTTTTCATTTGAAAAACGAGGTGTCATCAGTCGATGAAAGTTAGAATTGACTTCAAATTCGAAATCTACGTTTCGCGTAGATGAATCTAGA
>JBBUKS010000035.1:11000928-11023912 GCA_038050645.1 Hedychium gardnerianum
GTCCAAACCCTAAACCTTCCGGCCAAGAGCCGCTTGCCCCACCTCCCTCTCCTGCATCGGAGTTCCCATCTCGACAGTGCCTCTTATCGTACTCTTGTTAGGATCTTCTCCTTTTGCCTCGATGAATCATTCATATGCTCTTCAGAATCTCGAGAGGATCCGAGACCCATCTTCGGTGCCGAAATTTCAGATCCCTCCTTTTGCGAAAAAGATTTCGCCTTTGATCTAAGCAATGGTGGAGCTTTGCCTGTGGAGCTTGGGCATGGTTGTAGTGGGAATAGAAGCCCTAGCCTCCATGTTGCTTCGAGTCGTAATCTTGGGTTGGATGAGAAATTGGGGAATGAGATGTGGGGAAATTGTGAGGTGGTGAATGGCCTTATGTCTGAAAGTTTGAAGCTTCAATCTGGAGTTGATGAAGGTCAGGCTTCGGATACAATGGTGGAGCTAGGTCATCAGCAAGCGGACAGTGGTCTAGGTGTTGATCGAGTTCAGAAAGGTATGATCATTGACACAACTAAGAGAATATTTTATTCGACGTCTCCATTTGATAATTGTTTTGATTTCTTTGAACTACTAGGAGTGCACGGTAGCATACTTGGCTTAGCTGGAGGATTGCCCAGCAAAGTTGCTGATGCCCAGTCTGACAATACACCTTGCCTTGATTCCGGTATTCAGATTGTTGAGACAATTGGCAAATCAGAAGAAAGGAACAAAGATATACTAGAAGCTAAAGGAGTTAATAGAACAAGAACAGAAAGTTTTGAGTTGAAAACATTTACTAATTCCACCGAATTGCTTGGGGGAAAAGTGAATGGACATGCTGAGTTTGTTAAAGATTCCATTACATATTTGTCTACTGATAAGCTTCTGCTGGTTCAACCCCAGGAGGATATGTCTAACTCCACAAATGAATCAGTTGAAAAACATCAGGCAACACTCTTGGATTCTTCCATGAACACTTCAGTTCAGGAACAATTACATAAGAACATTTTAGATTCATTACCATATTCAAACTCCACAAATGAACCAGTGGAAAAACATCAAGAAACACTCTTGGATTCTTCTATTGAATGTTTAGTTAAGGAACAATATCATAAGAACCTTTTAGATTCCTTACTAGATTCAGACAGCGAAGAAGTTGAAGAAGGGCAAATTCCTGGTGATTTTTGGAATTCAGATGAATTTGGGTCCTTGGTGACGCATCAGAATAATCTTCATGAGGGTCAGAAAACAGATAAAGTTTCTGAATGGAGTGACATTCTTAATAAAGAAGGCCCTGATGGTCTCACTAAGCCCTTTGGAACTGATTCTTCTGGTGAGAACACTCTCTTGAGTGCTTCTAACCTGAATATGGATAATCATTATGCAGGTGTTGATGAAGATAACATTACTGATGATCTTAATTTGGATGATATACATTTAAATGTTGAACTAAAAAGTTGTTATAATGTACCTTTGATGGATGCCAAGAAGCATGAAGTTGCATTGCCTACTCTTACATTGGATGAAGAGAACACAATTTGTCAGAATGTGAGTAATGTTGATATACTTCTTTTATCATCAAGTCAATTTATTCTTTTCACTTTGAAGGTGGTGTTGGCCTTATAAAATTATTGTCCAAAAATTTATATTCGTACTCATTATCAATAAACTTATCTTTCTACATTTTTCTAATAGTTAAATGATTATGTTTCCATCCATTGGTTACATCCTGTCTTTGGCCATCTCTTTGTCACTGATCATTGTTTACACAGAATGCATGTTTTCCTTTGATAGTGATCTTAGATTTTTCTGCTTCATTCCTATTTCTAAGCAACATTATGATTGAAACTTTATGATTTGTAAGATAAGCACTGCTATTCATTTGGACTTTTGGGTTGTTTGGTTGACTAAAAAAACCCTTGTATACAATTACAACTCTAAATAATCATAATTATTGCAGGATGCAATTGGCTGATAGGAGACTGAACTTCAAACTCAATTTTTTAGTTTAGCAGCCTTCTTTCTTCATTGTTGCCTGATTTTGTTTGCACCGTGTCTCCATCTTTTTACAGGTTGGTAAAGTTGGACCAAAGAGAAAAAGAGGTGCTTTAACTGAGGAAAGAAAAGCACAGAAAAAGGTGGCTGCACTGTTCATATATACACCGAAGCTCTTAAGCCATCAGCATTTTCTTAAAATGCCCTTACATCTAGTAGATAGCCATCAAACTGAATCCCTTTTTTTTGTTTGCTTATTTCTCTGCAGAAAGCTAAGAGAAGGAAAAGAGCAGAGAAAGAGAGGGAACAAGGAGTTAAGAGATTGAAGCTTCCGCCAGTAGTAAAGCCAAAAGCAGTTAAACTGTGCAACTTTTATATGATAGGCAGATGTCAGCAGGTTAGTTTATCTATTTCTACAGTTTGGATATGTGTATTTTTACTGATGTGTATGGTTCAATGTTTTGCTTATTTGTTTTGTATATTGTCTATCAATCTCTTAATTTATATTGTTTACTCTTATTGACGTATATCGCACTTGATATGAGATTTTAGCACATAATGAATGCATTGCTACTTATCTCCTTTGGTTTTCCAAATCATTTATTTCAATAAGATTGCATTTCCATCTTGTCATTATATTCTGTTTGGTTAATATTTATTCTATGGTTTAAAATTTCGAGCCGTATCGAAGTTTTGGTTTATGATCGGAACGATATGGTTTCGGTACTGTACTTTATACAATTAAAGAGAGTCTTTCTTGGTTGACTGCTTCAAAAGGAAGGACAGCGCCGATATGATTTCGAAAATTTTTAAATATAAAATATATTAATTTAAAATATTTTTTTTAACCTAAATATTAAAAAAATAAAAATACAAAAAATATAAAAAATAAAATATTTTTTTTTAAAAAAGGGAAAAAACCCTGTGAGTCCGCGGAGGTCGCCGTGGGATCGCGGTGCCCCCGCAACCCCACGGGATTGTGGCGGCTCATGGTGTGCTGGTATTGGTGTTGGGCAGCGGGCAAAACGACAAATTTTGCTCGTTTTGTCCGCCACGATGCGAAATTTGAAACCATGGATGGGTGTATATGAACTTCCTGTGAAAGTTGTTAGATAGGTTGGATCTATTATTTAATATGGAGAAACTATTGACGAAGATATCAAGGAGCTTGGGTGTATGTGAACTTCCAGTGAAAATTGTTAGATAGTTTGGATCTATTATTTAATATGGAGAAATTATTGACGAAGATATCAAGGAGCTTCTGGTGTCTTGGTTCTTGTGTTAGTAGCATGACTTGTAGGCCTCAGGCTCAAGGGAAAAGTTTACTACACTTTCATACACCTTCTCATACTTCATAGATTTGAGTGTTGAGCTGTTATAAAACAAGACATAAAAAATTAATGTAGTACAATTGAGAATGCTAAGGTGGATGAACTGACACTAGAATGGATAAAATTAAAAAAATAATATTTATGAGTAATTAGGTGTAGCTCCAATTGACTGTTAAATGAGAGAAATGAATTTGAGACAATGAGTTCATGTTCAAAGATATTCAATAGATTTACCGTTAGAAACATTGGATCTATTAGATTAAAAAATATATAGGGTAGAGGAGGACCAAAATAATATTACTTAGTATGGAAAAAATAGATTTTTAATTTGTATATTATTAGTGATATAACCTTGCATTGCATAAAGTTCATTGGAGAGATAAGATTCCTATAGTCAACCTGAATAACTAGGACAAACATGGGTTGATGATGATAAGTTGTTCCTGCGTCACATTATGATTATCTATAGAATCTTAACTACTACTAGTTTTTTGAGGAAAAGATAAATATGGTTGAAATAAATCATCATGGGCACCACATGAAGTGCACAAATGCCAAAATCTTAACTACTACCCTAATTTCATTAGCCGTGTTATTACTTGATTCTTGTGATATTCAAGGTGATTTGAGAGAGCTCACATCTTAAGAAATTTTATCCAGGATATCATTTTTATAGTGCATTCATTTCCTGATGTCTTGATCCTCTGTTGTATGTGATTTTAGTGTGGCTGGTTGCCATGAGAGAAGCTGACATGGTCTTCAGGTTTTTAGCTAAAGTTTGAGCAAAGGAAAACATGGTCAAAACTTTCTCAAATTTTAAGCAGTGGAATATCATGCATTCTGTATTATTTGTTTACTTGAAAGATGATTGAAGAAATGAAAGTCTTATCACAAAATGTTATCTATGGTCTCGGTGGTTAAATTTGTTATTTTTATTGTCTATAATGATTATTATACCAGAATTAATCCTATTCCTTTTCAGCTGTCGTACAGAAATCTCACAGAAGATTTTTTTTGTGCAGGGAGATTTGTGCAAATTTTCCCATGATGCCACACCTCACACAAAGTCACAGGTAGAGTTCTCACCTAAAATATATATTCTTTCTCCAAGTTTTGGAATTTTTTTTTAAACCCCTTTGTTATTGGTGATAGTTTACTATTTATGGTTACCTGAAGAACATCGCTTTGTGTTTTTTTTTTGACTTGGTTTGTAAACTTTATGTTATTTGACATATGATGGATAATTCTGCATGTCTATATGGATAAGTGTCATTTCCTTTTTCCTCTTTCATCTTCTAATGCAAGATAAACCATGTGCCTCAATTGTGACTTGGTCCATAAACTTCATGTTACTTGACATATGATGGATAATTCTGCATGTCCATCTTTCATCTTCTAATGCAAGATAAACCATGTGCCTCAATTGACAATCTCATGGGTCTTCGTGATTGGGTACCTGATAATTGGATACTTGGCTCTCAACTCGTTTGTGTTGGGTTGAGGTGCCTATATATATGCAAGTAGGGGTTAGTTTTTGGCCACTTAACTCCTATACAAGTAGGGTACTTAAATTGCAGGTACATGTGAATACATACATACCATAGCCATCAAGTTTACTATGTGAATACATATATATATATATATAAGTTAGATATTGGTAAGTATTTTAGAGTTTGGTGTATGCATTTTTCTAATCGAGTAAGCTATAAATGAGGAATAAGTATTAGAGAGTATATAATGAGATTTAGGTAGCATGCACATCATTAGGTATATGTTGAGATAGTACCAAAAATTGATGATACCTAGCTCATTGCCATCTTGAAAGAGGAGGGCTAGGGGTCTATTGGTAGAAGCATTGAGTTAGAGGTATCAAGTGGGTTGGACCACCCATGCCCCATGGCTCGGCTTGACACAAAACACTTAAACCATAATGGGTTGGGCCATATTGGGCCTGACTTGCCCCTTATGCTGACATGGGCCCAGTGTGGATGTGGTCATGCATGACACATCCCAAACGAGTTAGCTTGACAACCGCATCTCCAATTTGAATTTAGTAGGTATTTTTTTTTTACCAAAATCCCCATCAACAGTTATAAATGTTAATTTTAAAGGGTGTTTTGGTCAAACACCCTTAAAATGACCAAAATACTCTAATCCTTTTTATTCATCACAGACACACTCTTAAGCTCTCGTATGCTTAATTCTCTCAAACAATTTCATTTTAGACAAAAATCAAAAGGGTGCCCCTTATTTTTGTTATTGTTATAAGGGTGCCCTAGTTTGAAAAAATATCAAATGAGTACACCATCACATTTTTCATTTGAAAATGCCCTTGTTCCAATACTATTGTAGCAACTTTGGTCAAAATTGCTACAACACAGCAAAATTGCTCTTACTCGGATAAATTTATACAAGTAAAGCATTGGTCAAAATCGCTCCAACTTGGTCAAATTCGCTTCAATACTGCTATAGCAATTTTGATCAAAATTGCTGCATGTGCAGCTCTTTTAGCCAAAACTGCTACAAGCAGTTTTGGTATGATGTAGCAGTTTTGAACAAAGCTGCCACATGTTGTAACCAGTGTTAGCCAAAGTTGCTACAGCAATACTGGAACAAGTGCATTTTCAGTATGAAAAATGGGATGAAGTTTTGTTTCAATATGTTTTTGAATTGGGTTGCCCTTTTGATGATGACAAAAATAAGAGGCACCCTTTTCATTTTTGCCCTTTCATTCTCTAATGTCCCCTTTAATCTCTTTTAATTTATTAATTCTCTATATTCTTGTTAATTACCATAATATATAATGTATTTTTATATACATACAATTCATAGTATATATACGTTAATTCTTGTGATGTCACCCATCTTAGCACCAACATTCATGGTCTTATCAATTTGTCCTTGCCTCTTCTTACAAGGTACACTTTGTTTTTAAATTTCTCATTTCAATTTTTTATTATCTATTTATCAAGCAAAATCTTATCAATTCTTTAATTAATCTTTATAGTGTATTATTGTAAAATATAATGACTGACATTGGCACACCGAGTTTGGGGGTGGTAAGTAGAACATGGAGTCGTTGTAGGTGGGTGAATACCAACTCGATCCCGAATTGTATGATGGGTCATGGAGCAATTCTTTAGCATTGTTGGAGATAAGTATCACAACCTTTCCTTCTCAACGCACCCACAAACCTATCTATTCAATGGCGATGATCCCCAAGATACCTTAGAGATGCGCGCTTCATTATGTATCAATGTAAGTGTCATGTGTTTTGACATTGTTAATAATGACAAAAAGGCATAAGTGTGAAAAATAAGAAGCTATATTCTCGCAAATCTTCTTGTGGAATCAACCGTCTCTCTTGCTACATAAAATCTAATGATACAAGAGAGGTTGTATAAGTCAATCTCCTTGGCATTGTAGTCTCCTTAGGATCTCACTACATCAAATCAACCACCTTTTAAGGTTGTACAAGAAACTATCAGCCTCCTTGGCATCACGAGCACCCTTATAGACGACTATTATTGGCATTAAGATAGTGTTGATGTTGCTGACATTTGAACACCTTGAGCTAATCCCACATGTGCCTATGACTCATTATGTGTGTGCGGTTCCACTTCTGGCAGTTAATCCTGCAACTCCTACTCTGCAAATTCTCTAAGTTTGACATGCTCCTAGCTCCACATGCTAAGCATTCTTATAATCAAGAATGATTTTTCTTGGTGGCAACACCTAATTCACCACACTGTCTCTACACTCCATCTCTACACCATCTATATAGTTGGTGAGATCCTCAATAATCCCATTAATGGACTTCATCTCGAAGATATCTTCCTCTAAGTTATCAGCACTATCTCCTTTATGGTGGATTGCATCTTGGAGATAGCTTGTTCCAGGGTAGCAACTCGTGCTTCAATAGCATCCACCTCCGTTGCCTTAGCCTTGCCACATATGCCTTGTGTGTGCTGCTTCTCCATTACACAATATTGATTTCCCAAGGTCTCAACATTGGATGCCATTGCTCTTAAGAACAATACTTAAATGTTGGATGGTGGGAACTTTGGCTCCAATACCAACTATCACGGGCTTGGTTTTAGCACCACTTACCCGCACGACACAGATAACTCATCTTTGCAAAGTTGCTAAGTAGGCTTAACTTGTTTGAAACCCACACAAGAGAAGCCAAGAGATTAAGAGAGCTTGAAAGATTAGTAACTAAAGTGAGATTACTATTCTTGAGGATGATTACAAGTGAAGAGAAGGAAGCTATTTTTATGCATCCTCCTGAATATATGGTTAAGATTGGGTTGATTCCACAATGTATGTTACATGTATAAAAAGCTCCTACAAAGTATCTAAATATTTCATCCTGCAAAATACCTAAATATTTTCATGATTAGAAAATTCTAGAAATGTCTATAATAATCTCTAAAGGAAAAATATAAAAGAAAGACCATGGGCCAAAACCATGGATCAAGAGGGTGGACTAAAGAATAGATCAAGAACCTCTCTTGAGCTTGAAATTTGGTAGGTTGTGACACATGGCTCATAATGTACTAGTTCTAGTGTATATAGTAGCAGTAGTAGTGCAACACAATGGACGAATAAAGATGCAATCCTCACCCAAAGGAAAGTTACCAATTCTCACATAGAACGACATAGAGAAAAGGAAATTGGAAACTCTATTAAGTCAAAGACTTTGCCATTATATGAGATCCTAACTCCTTTTTATAGTTTGATAAAATGTCCCATTGTTTATAAAATTTACAAAGTTTTTTAATAAAATTCTAATTTTTCTAATAAAACTTAATTGACTTTTCTAATTTTTTTTTAAGTTCTAATAAATCATAAAAATTAATGACTTATACAACTTTTAATAGAATTAAATTCTTGACAAGAGAACTTAGACTCCTTCAAATGGGAAGGTGGAGTAGTTGTCAAGCGAAACACCTTTTTAGCCGAATCAAATATTTGTAGGATCATTTCTTCAATCATTGCCTTTTTTGTCAATGTGTTTCCTTATTTGGTTGAGTGGGAAGGTGGAGTAGTTGTGAAGCGGAGGCACAAGTCGAGTGGTAAGGTGGAGTAGTTGTAAAATGGCGGTACCTTTTTAGTCAAATTGGACAGTTGTTAACTTATGTCTTCAATATTTGTCTTTTTTATGTCAATGTGTTTACTTATTTTCATTAAGTAGAGGCTTGTTTTAGTATTTAAGTAATCGCTTTGTGGATGAGAGGAGCCACTTGAATTAAGAGAGCTTGGAGATGTGCATTTGTTTGAAGGATCAGTTACAAGTTGAGGACCACCTATGAGATAAGGGCTACATAACATTTTAGTTTGATAAAGATGAAGTCAGCTCGAGCGAAATAGGTACACACTAGGAGCCATTTGACCAAGCTAGCAATAAGATGATTTACTTGACAACTCATAGGTCTAAGTGATATGGTTAGTAATAGTATAGAACTATATGGATCTTGATGCTTCTAAAGGAAGGTAAGTAAGCAACCCTAGAAGGCCAAAAGATGGTGTGGACTCAATATGTATATTTTTCATTCCAATAATTATCTATGACATATTGATGTGGTACCAAATTTGAGACTGTTGAACTAAACATAAGATGCAATCATGCAAATATCAAAATTTTAATTATGAAATTTCTTTCTTTAAGTTTTTTAGAAATTTTAAATTTTAATATATTATCCTTTTTTATATAAATCTAGCCGACATGCCTAGTTTGGCCTGGGCACAATGTGGCCAGGCTAAAGGCTCATGCTAGGTGCGAACTTGGAACACTCTGGAGTATGTTGAGGATGGTCTGTTGTTATGTTGTGCCCATGCCATCATTACAGAAACCAGGTCAGCATTAGCCTGAGTCGTGCTGGCCTGGTTGGAGAATACGACACTGATATTGTGAAGTTTATTGTTTCTCTTAAGTGATTGGCTTGTGACTTGATATTAAGTGCTCCATGTATATGTTTACAGCTTTTTAGACTTGTCTCACTTGCATTTTGTTAATCCTTTTCGTTTTGCAATATTTTTCTTCTACCAGTTAATCTTAATATCAAAGTAATCTTGTGGATTTGTACCTATTTACTTGCAAGTCATAAACATACATAGCTCTTTCATAGCTTAAATCTTATCATGATTTTTTCCTTTTTATTCTTGATAACATCTAGTTGGTTGTTTCGCAGCCATGCAAGTACTTCGCTTGCGACTCTTGTTTGAAAGGCGATGAGTGCCCATTTGATCACGAACTCTCCAAGTATCCATGCCACAACTTCCAGTCAAAAGGCACATGTCATAGAGGTGATAAATGCAAATTTTCTCACAAGGTATCTTCTTGCATAATGTTTTCTATTGTTTTCCATAAGTTTTCATCTTTAGCTTCTCCGCCCATAATTAACTTCATTATTCATTCTTTAGATTGTGGATGTTGAAGGTTCCTCTTTGCCAGATGCTAGAAAGTTAGTTTCTCCATCAACAGCAGAAAATTTTAATGTAGGCATACAAAATTGTATGAACAAGAACCATGCAAATGTAAATGCTCCTGCAAAAACTATTATTTCAAGCACTACCCGTGTCTCGTCTAAGAATTTGGAAGTCAATTCGGGTTCTGTAAAGAAACCTATGAAAATGCCAAAGGGAATCAGCTTTATTACACTTGGAAATGGACTGTCAAATATCACGAATAAGCTTGCAAACACTTTGCTTCCTGAGAAAAGTATGCACAATGAAGAAAACCCAGCAAAGGCATCCAAAGAGGGACATAAAAATACTGATTGCTTGACTGCTAAACCATTTGTTAAACCACAAAATGGATCTAGTATTTCTCTTCCTAAAAAAGGCATTGCTGGTGAAATTTTGATTAGTGGAATAGCCAGCAGCAGTTCTGCTACAACTTCAATGTCCAAAGCTCTGCAAGATGAGGCATCTGAAGCATCAAAAATTTTGGAGGAGTTTCTATTTGGTGCTAGCGGCTAGCAAATTTTTGTTTTTTGTTTTTGCCTTCTATATATTCTTGGATGATGCTAATTTCATAATCAATGCTGCTAGTTCCAAATGTTGTACTAACTCCCTACTATCATGTACTCTGCAGCAATTGTATAGTACTAGATAGCAAATTATCTGCCAAAAGTGTGGATAATTTTATAGTAAATAGTATATGATTTTTTAAGCCCATCAGCAATTGTTCTATTTCATTAAATGACTTGTTTGTTAGTTGTCTGCGCATGCAAATTTTTAAGCTAGAACTGTATCATGAGATGTGATTTTCGAGTATTTTGTACTCGTAATCGTCGAATGAGTCCTCATCAGCAATATTGTATAATATTTATTTTTTATTGTGCTTCTTTTGTTTCTAAACTACGGCATTTCTTGATATGCCCCTTAATCATGAGGCATTCCCTATCTTCTCTTCAATGGTGATAAATTTTGGAGACACTTTAGGATGATATAAATATGAATTTAAATAATTAATAAATATTTTAATTAAGAGATATGAAATTATAATAAATATATATATATATATTAAACAACTAAAAAAAGACAATTTTTTTTTAAATTAGAAATAATAAAATAAAATTTATTTATATTTATTTAAATATAAATAATAATATAGAAAAAATATAACCCAATGACATAGAATTAAGGATTCATACAGACAATTCTATCTAATAAGATAAAATTTTATTATTATTATTTTACTTACATGAACAGAGCTAATACGAGCCGGACAGCTACTTATAATGGGCTTAGAAAAAATAAAAGACGAATAAGATATTCACATTTATTAGCAGTGCAACCCACATAGAATAGGAGATGTGGAATAAAAGAATCAGTTTATAAGTTGTATATGAAAAAACGTAGGGAAAGTTGACACAGCTTTGTTATCATAAATCGTTGATTAGAAAAAAATACCATGAAGCTATCTCATGTTTTCAAGTCGTTGACAATAAGAAATACAGTGTGTATTTTTTTTTATACTTCTTGCAATTTCTGGAGACCTATTTCAATTAATAAGTAATAACAGTGTAAAACCTCTTTTTTCTCAAGTTAAAAAAAGTTTATGCAGCCCAGGGCGTATGGTGCGTAGTAAAAGAATGGATGTTTTTTTAAATAATGACGGTTCGATTTTTACATAGAGTATATCTGTGGTGCTCGAATTAGTGGTGATATTGGAATGCTATGTCAGGCATCACTTGTGCTTTCTGAATCTATCTTTGTGACCGATGAAAAACTTAGGTAGAATCGAATTGATAATTTTCAAAATTAATCAGATGGGATCACAAGAGTTGAATGCTGTGTTATTAAAAAAACTAAAAAAGTTTAAGCAAATAAATTTCAGAATTTGAGCTTTACTAATAAAAAAAATTGTATGATAATTATTTTATGATATTTTATAATTATAAAATTTTATATTTTTATTGTATTTTATTAATTATATTATTTTGTGCCACAATGAAATCAAATCCCAGCTCCGTCCCCTGTTTACATGTATATTTAAGCTTTCATTCCATTCAATTGGAAGGTTAAGGCCAGCTTTTTTTCCCTTATTCAAATTAACTTGTGGAAGAAATTCTATTGAAATTGATATATTTGTTTTATGCATATATAATTTATTTTTATATTTACATTATATTTGAAAATTTTGTCAGAATAGCTTGTACAGTGTTTTAATATTCCTACCATAAATATTTCATTCTCTCTTAGCTATGCTTGTTAAAGTTAGTTATATTCATTCGTCTAGTCAATCTAGTTTGTCCTACCTATTTGATCCTTACCCTACAACTCATTTGATCTGTTTATATCACTTTGAAAACATTTGTTTTAATCAATTGGTCAGGAAAGAAATACTAAGTTTTTTTTTTAATTTAGATATTTAATTTTTTTGAATCATTTAATTCCGGAAATAATCGATTTAATTTTATAATTTTTTTTATTAATCATCGGAATAAATCAAGAAGCATTTACGATGATCCATCGAGATGACTAATATTCTTAAGCTTGTTATTTTACTAGAGTGAAATTTCTAGTGCGTTATAATTAAAAATTAAATTTTAAATATTTAATTAATTATTAAAGGGTCTTAATCACTGTATTATAATCCCGAAACAACACTAAGTTATTTTTATACTTATGGTAAAGTAGATAAGAAAGGGTTTATTAGGTAAATAGAATAAAAAAGGCTAGAAATTATTTTAATAAAGTTGCTCTACTTTCAAAGCTACTCTACTTTGAAATTGTTCTGACTAAAACTCTATTTTAAAACCGCTTTGACTAAAGTTGCTTTGTTCTGATAAAAACTGCTCAAAGGTGATGAAGTTGATAGTTCATATTCTCATGGTTCGATGGATCGAGAATAAATAATATTATAGAAAGAAAATTATAAGTGAGGTGTTATTTTAATATTTTTTAAAAATTATAATGATAAAGAATGCTATTTTTCTTTCTTTCTGCAAAGCTATTTCTATCTCTCATCTTGTTTCTTTTTTTTCCATTTTGTTATAACTAGCTTGTTGTTTTGTAATGTCCTCGTGTGCATATTCTTTTACAATAATCATTAACAAAGTAATATAATACAAAAAATAAATCCCACCCAAGTTGACTTTTAAAAATAAATATTAATATATATTCTTCTAAATATAATTGAAAATACCAAGAAAACTATATCACGCGTCTACTCAACAGAAAGAAAAAAAATCAAACAAATATAAAATTAATATATAAATCCGATATTGGAATTTGACCTCTTTCATTAACAAATTACTTCTTTTTTTTTGAATTTTAAGGAGGCAGTTTCTAGAGAAATGGGCTGTAAATTCAAATACATTTCGGCCCAATTAGTATTCAATACATGACGGCCCAATTAGTCCGAAGCCTACGGCTGAGCCGATGTTGGTTGTTGGTTACCGGCCTCTTACCAACCTACCGTTCCGCCTGTACTTGCAGAGATCTCGAGTGGGAAATTTCGGGGTCCGAGTGTCCGACGAATCCTCCTTCATCCAAATCTCTTCCTGTCTTCCTCGTTCTTCAATTCCAGAAGGTAATATTTCTTGCCTTTTCCAGTATCTGATTATTAGCGTGATTGATTATCATGGATTCGTACGTTTGGCTCCGAGAGTTTCGTCATACAAAGTTCTCTCCTTATTCAGTATCTGGAGTTTTCTTTTTCAAGATCACGTTTATCTCTGAAATCTGAAGAAGTCGGTTTGTGATCGCTTTTTTATTTTTACTGCATGGAGTCTGGAGACTCATATGAACTTCGTTAGGCGCATTTATAATGGTTGCGTTGATTGGACTGATAATTTGCGTTTAATATATCAAATTATTTAGCTTAGTGCATGCTTCTGTATGAAGAAAGCTAACTAAGAAGATATTGCACCTGTAGTTACTACTTCATGGAAATGCGTTTCTTAATATATTTAGAAAGTTCCTGAGTTAACCTGTAATTACTATGTTATGGTATTTGATATTTCAATGTCCGTAAGTGAGGAATATGATTATAGATAGGTAGATATTAGCAATTAAAAATAAAATAAAATAAAAATATTATGTCCAAGTCTAGCTGGAGACTTGACTATCTCACTACCCAAAAACATTCTTAAGTATAAGGAAGTGGTGAAGTTTTGATATTATTGTATATTCGAGCAAATGTTTTCAGTAAAATAAAAAATGTTGAATGGTTGTTTCCTTCAATGAGAATCTATTTTGGATTTTTCCTCACTTTATGCAGTTTGTTTAATGAATCTGTAATGTGGCGGTTTAATATTTGCCACCTTATTCCACTTTTGTACTCTATTGATGATGACAATAGAGGCTGTATAACTAGAAAGTACTACTCTTCAGTTCAGATATCTTTCTTGTGATTTCTTTTTATTGTTCTCCTCTTATGACCTTTATAATGTGTTACTATCTTGTTCTTGCATCCAGATTTTGAAATAATTATCGTCTTGACTACTGACATGATTGCTAGGTATACCTTATCAAGTAGGAACATTGTATCTCTTTGTTGTTAACTATCAAAAGAGTAATGTCAAACTAGAAAATATCATTTTTATTTCTAGGACATGAATATGTGCTTGGTGACTTACTTCTAAGAAATCATAGGGATGTTTTCCGGCCATGCTTTAAGTTTTCATGGAAGAAGTGAATCTGATGAACTTTTATTGGAAGATCCTGTATCCGAGGTCGGTGATGAAGAAGAAACATCTGGAAAGGTGATGTATGCAGCCTCCTTTGAGGAGCTTTCTAGAAACCACGTGCAGTATGATACAATTATATGGGTCCTAATATCGCTGTTGCTTGTTTTGGCCTGTGGAGTTGGTATTGTTATGCTCTTGTACCTTCCTGTCAGAAGATATGTGCTCCAGAAGGATATTGCTTCACGTAGACTTTACATCACTTCGGATGAAATAGTTTACAAGGTACTTGCTACAAACTATTTTTTTAAGTTTTAGATTTTGAAGAAATTTATTTTGGTATATCCTTTTGTTTAAGAGAGTAAATTGTTTATGATAGTGGTTTGATTTGGTAATTGTCAAATTGTAGAATGGGAGATTTGTTCAAGTTTAATTGAGTCCTTTAAGTACAGGATTATTTGTTTGCTAGAATAAATTTTCAATTTTTATCGGTCGGTCCTTTAAAAGATATCTTAATTCCTCCATATCAACCATCTTCTTCATAACAATATTTTGTTCTGATACATTGAGTTTTTATGTTGCATATCAGAGTCACATTCTTGATTCAATTTGTTGTTTCATCCCTCTTTTTGCAACCAATTCACAAGAACTTCTCATGTGCACCTCTTCCCCATTAATACAGAACCTATAAACTTCATGCATCTCTTCAACTTCCCTTATATCCATGGAGTCCTCATCTCTCTGAGTTACTGTTGTGATCTTTGTTAAGGAACACTCTCCTCCATAAATGACAATACTTGTCTTCAATGAGCATTACAATCCTCACAGTCAGATCAGACATTGTTGGTTGCCCCTTTAGGCTCACAACCTTGGCACAGTGCCTACAACTGTTCTTAGTATTAAAACAATGGACCAAGGAGGTTCTCCCACCTTCTCCTTGCCTACCTTGGCTACCTCCAAACCCACCATCTCCCTCCAACCCTTCCTCTTCCAGGGCTGTACTGAAACAATCTCTCCTTCATCTTTCCCTAGAGTTGTTGCCTCCACCACGACTGAGTGTTAGACACTTATTCTCTGTAGGTCTAAAACGAACTCACAATTGATCGTTCCCCCTTCTATACTTCTTGGCATGATGCCAATAACGTGCTCTCTTTTGCAATGAAAAACCCTCTTTGGCGCTCCACACTTCTCCAGAATTGTCCACATCAGCTCCACTTCGCCTACATCAAATCTGCATCTTGCAGTTTTCAATGGATAGATTCCTTCTTCGAAGTCCCTTTCTCTGTGCCTTTCATTTTCAACTGCTTCACATTGATAGCTACAAAGCATTGAGTCAACCAAATATCCCTTAGGAGCTTTCCTCACCCTGCACCAGGTCTGCAAATGCCAAAGTAACAACAATTGGGTAACCTAAGAGCCCTCTTTGTCTTGACAGATTGAAGCCCCTCTTACTCCTCACCTCCTCCTTTGATCATGCGACAATCCAAATCCCTCGTTGCCATAGTAAACATCCTGCCTTTCATCAACACGTGGGACTTTAAGGAGGTATGTTCTTTCAACTTGATCCCCTATTAGTGGTCATAGGTGACAATGTTAGCAAGAAATCTGCTCCATGCAATTCTGCTTCCCTTCAAATCCAAGTTGTCCTCCTTGCAGATCTACTTGCAAAGTAGACTTTCCATAGGGTATCCCACTCTCTAATTAATTCAGGTGGGCCTCATCCGATTTAGAAATAGGAAATTATTGAATGATGATATCATTATTGGATCTGATACAAGGAATACCTAGATTTGGTCCAATTATCTTAGCAAATAATAAACTATGATGCCTTCTGGGATTTGGTTTAGAGTTTGACTGGGATTTAGTCCAATACCTATCACAAACAACTCTCATAGTTATTTATCAAACTCGGCTGATTCTAATACAAATCAACCAAGTTGGAATGAACAGTTGTAACAAGCTATTATTTCTATAATATATTCATTCCAACTTGAGAAGAAGTGTTAAGGTTATGATGTTTATGGACAATTGTAAATTGATAAAACTGGAAAGTGTATTACTAATGTCTTTGATTGATCAATATTTCATATTAGGTTGAAGGGAGTTACCTAGTGTGATGAACAATAATTCCCCTTAATTATATCACATGCTAATCTTATGATATGTTGATAGATTATTTAATATGATACATATTGTACACACTAATCTGATAATAATATCAGATTGATATATATATATCATACATTACTTATTAATCTACTAACATGATTTCAGATTATTATTTATAATAACTACATTTAATATCATTGTCACCATTAATATTATTTTATTTTTTTTCATAAATTTCTCTTTAGATTCCAATCTTACTGATTCTACTAATTTGCTAATGCTGATATTCAAATTTTTTGAATGGTCAATGTCGATATTGTCCGCCATGACAGTACTTGTAAGGTAGATTGGGATTCATTTCAAGGTGATACAAATTCAATGGAAAACAAACTTGTAAAGTTACAAGAGAAAAGAGATTGGCACCCTTGTGAATTTGATTTGAGACTTCAAATGTTGTTTGTGGATTAAATTCACATAACCTTGATATAATTACAATCTTCTTTTCAAATTAGAGGTTTTGCTGTCTCACGAACAAACATTATAGCCTCCATCCCTATGTGTTAACTTTGTCATGGGTTATACGCCTTTAGTTTTGGTGATTACACTCTTATCTTTCTTAGCACTATCATTTTCAGATGCTATGATGGTAGAGTTATAGAGAGCATTTTTACCTCGTGATGAGTTGCAATGTTCCTTACTCAGGAAGGGGTGGCCAAAAGGGGGAAAAGTCAAAGATTCATTCCTTAAGGATTACAAAGAAACTTAAGGTGCAATTAGTTTTTATTCATTGGGAGGAACGAAATAGAAAACATAAAATGCATAAATTATGTTCCTTGGAGCATCAAATGGTGTAGCTACAATTTCTTTCTTACTGGACAGAACACCTAAATAGGAGATGCTGACAACCCACCTGGTGGTGAATTTTCCTTGGTAGTGGAAAATGATGAAATTAGGAATTTAATTTTTTAAGTTTTAGACTTTGTATAAGTTCATTTTGGCAGATCTTTTTGTTTAAGAGAGTAAATTATTTAAGGTAGTTCTTTGATATGTTAATTATCTTATTAGAGAATAGAGGATTTATTCCATGTCCATTTGAGTTCTTAGGTATAAAATTATTTCTATCCTCTAATTTTGCAATTGCCTAATTTCCCATGTTAGCCATCTTGTTCATAATAATATATTTTTTTAGTGAATTGTGTTTTTGTGCTGCATCTAATCTAAACTTGTTTCTATTATTGGTTTATTACATTTGCTTCATAATTTTGTAGGTCACCAGACCATCTATTTTACCCTTATTAGGGTTGATCAAGGTTGAGCAGCGCATTCCTCTTCATGTAGTTATTGGCATTGTTATTGAGCAAGGTGCATTACTGACTACATAAGTTATTTTACCGTTAGATTTCTTACTGTAATCAGTTGATGTTCTCATGTTATTGTTTAAGACTGCATTTAAGAAACCTAGTCCATCCTCCATCATAGTGATTTAGTCCATAGTTCAATTTACTCCAAGTGTATGTGATTTACTTGAAATGTAGGATCATTTAAGATCACTCTACGTGGACTGTGGCTAGGTCCCTTTTCAAGATTCCCACTTATGTTTTTTTGAATAACTTTGCTCACTATGGCTCCAGAGTTAGTAGAATGTCACTTGCCTTACCAAATTCAATTTCAGCTTATTATCTTCCATGTTTAATTCATCTTCTTTCTCTTGAAAACCCACTATTGCTGTGGTGGTGCCACCTGATCTATAGTTACCTAGACCTTGGTTGGCCACAATTAGATTTGTTAGTTGAGTTTTTGATTATTCTTGCATATAATTCCTTTTTATAGGCTTGACCAATTTTGGATTGCACAACTATATGTAATATTTTACAAGGAGCTTTTCCTTATAATTGTTTTACATCAATTATCATGACAATATCTCTAGCTCTTTAGAAGAATCATAATATGATTAAATATACAATTCTTTAGAAAGGAATCGTGAACATGTAAGGCTGCTGATTATTTACTCCATTTTATCAACTAATTTGGAGGAAATTTATTGCATTGATTTTCTCGTTATGGATGAGTCGTAGTATTTTGTGTTATTCGTGCTTTCAGTGTTTTATTCTGCATATTAGGTCCTTGTTTTATACTTCTATGTGCCGATCTTTCTATCAAGAACTTGACTTAGGAGAACCCTAGGAGTACAATGATGCTTATTCGGCTCAAATTCGAGGCCTATAGGACCATCATACATTTTTATCCAAAGTAGCTTGATGGCGATGAATCATATCCAGTCGAGTGGCAGTTGTCAACCTTTGTAATGGTAGCCATGAAGAAAATGATAGATGTTCTAAACATGCCTAAAATTTGAACTTGCTTTGGGAGTGAGTGTGTGTGTGTGTGTGTGGTTAGCAGCCTAAAGGAGGAATTGGTTATAGGTATCGCCATTGTGATAACATGTTATGAGTAATAAGGAAAATTGTTCGTGTTTGATATTCATGTAGTTTCGTTTATTTGTGGTTGTTATTCATCAATGTAAAATTATACTTCACCCCTTATATGAAATGACATTTGCAATTAGATCTCTAGTATTTACAACAAGGTTCCGGTGATGAGTTCTCTAGTGGAAATTCATCGGCAAAGAAACTCAAAACTTGCTTGAGCAATGCAAACCCTTTTTCCTCGTACCTGGGTGGAAAGGTCTTTCTTGGAACTTGAATGAAGGATAAGATGGAAATTGGAAGCACTGATAATAAGTGATCTAACACTTCGTGCAACCATGACCTTCTGTTTGAACAACGACTACAAGGACCACAAATTCCATCAATTCACTTGCACCACTAAAAATGCACAAATACAATCTCTTCTAAGGGGTTTACACTAGCATCCGGAAAGATCCACCTAGCAACACAACTTACTCAACAAATACAACAAGATACTTATAGATGGGTTTCAAGCACATTTCCTATAAGCATAAAAAGTGTGCGGACGTTAGGTTTTTACCCGGAGTTCAAACTCTTCTTTTGATATTATTTGCCTCACAATGTTGGATCTAAAAGAAATTGTGCATTCTTTCTAACTGCTGGTTTAACCTAATTAGGTCCTCAATACTTGATCATTATTATCCAAATCAAAATTCCATGGGATTAACAATGTCAACGAGTCTCCGCATTAACGTCCACATGATTGGTCATTATAACTCTTTTATCTAGGGCGATTTTGCCTTCATCTAATCCATCACCATACTCCTAAGCCCCTTTGTGTCCTCATTGCCTCAAACACGATTGTTGCTTATCATCCTTTACTTTGCATCTATCACTATGACAAACAACTAGTGGTCTACTAATCTATCAAGTTGCACTCTAGATCTCGTCACAGAAAACCTAGGTCCAAGCCAAGTGGCCTAGCATGGACCTAATTTTCTAAAAAAAATAATAATGATAAAACAAAATGTTGAAGCAACAATCATTTTTTTTTTCTAAAAAACAAGATTTGCTTAAAATTTAAAAATGATATTAATTGGAAGAAAGGGAGATTTGATCTAGAGATGAAAGATTTTAAAGATTTTTTTTAAGTGTCACAATATCTTCCTTTTATTTCTCCTCATTTTCTCAAGTATCGCTAGATTATATCTCACATTCTCCATTTTTGTTGAGTGCATGATTTAAGAGATGCTAGTTCTTGTTTGTCTCTTTTAACATCTCTCTTCTCTAAATGTGGGTATCTCTTTTGATGGCTTCTCTCTCAAAGTAAAATGACCAAAAACTCAGTCTCCTATCGACATTTCTCCCTTCTCAAGAAATATAATGGAATTCTAACCCAAGTTCAAAATTTCAAGTTATGCTGAAATGTCAGTCTTTGACTGGTGCCAATATTTTGACATATTGTGTTGGTGGTAGATTGTAGGTGAAAGGAGGAAAGAGATGAATAAGAAAAAAGAAGAGAACGCATCTATATACCTAAGTCTGGACATTATGTTCCCTCCCCAATGGTACAATTTTGACATTATATGGTATGAACACAATGTCCAAAAAATAACAAATTTTATTTTAATTCATCTTGACATATGTTGTACCAAGCCAAAGGATGTGTCGAATGTTGGCATGACACAATTGACACAACAATGTATAAGAGATTAGCTGTATCTAGTAGTGTCGAGTTACATTAATTTATTGGAATGATACATTTTGTTTGTGTTACCTGACATGGTACGAGTTCTAACCTTAGTTTTATGTGCACCAATTCATCTTTGTTGATAACTTTGAAAAGATACACTAGTGACTAGTCTTTGTCTTTCGTCCAATACCCTCACTCTCAAGTAGGTGTTGGAACTTTAATTGGTTTTCTTTCTAACATTCACATCTCTCATAGTAATATCGTATTTTACTTTGTTTCTAGTGCAGTAATTCCTTGTCTTATTAATACATTTTAAAACTCTTCACTCTGCAATATTTAACAACTTGTCATTATATCCTTGCAAACATCATAATTCTATAGTATCTTCAATTTGAGGGAGAATTAAGGAAGAAGAGTAGATCAGATGTATGAAGATCATCATCAACTTTGTCCTTTGAAGATACTCTCTTGAATATTTTTACTCACTTTAACTGTGAGTATTATACTGTCCCTCAATTGCTACTGAATTATTGAATCATCTTTATCCTTGTCAACTTTATTTTTTTCTTCTTTCTGTAAGATTTTTTCCATTTTGTGTAACAAGCAGAACTTATATATAATAATAATAATAAAAATATTTTATTGTATATATATGTATGCTCCCGCTTGAAGCGAGTGTTAAATGGGACTCAATAGTTATATGTGTTACGGGTTTAGTTTGGATGCTATGTCTGATTCCTGTAGATATATATGCATCACTTATGAAAAATAATTCTCGCTTCTTTTCCTTAGAGTCTTTTTTTTCCTTAACCTCTTTCTTTTCCTAGCTGTTGCTTCCTTGTGGGAAACAGGGAAGTTATTTTGTGAGAGATCTCCCCAATATTAAATTTTTTGTTTTATTTATCTTTTACATTATAGGTTCTGCATGAAGATATCAGTTGCATGTCTACCTTTGCTTGTATGGAATTGAGTGTTAGATGGTGTTTTATATTCCACAAATTGGGTGTTAAATGGTATTTTACGAACTAATGATTTATAGAATTGTTGAGATTGCTAACATGATGAATTAGCAAGTAAAGGCAAATTCTATGAATCTTTTCTCCTCTGCACTTCTTCACAGTATTCTAAGTAACTTGTCATTCTTTATAAACTTTTATGCTGTGTATGTATGTAAAACTATATGGGAAGTTCCAAAGTTGCTTTCAAAAGGAAAAGAAAGTGCCTAAAATTATCAGTTGACAAAATATTCTTAATGCTTCCAGGTTGCTTGCAATCTATTTATGGAGTACATACTTTTAGGATTGAATGTATAACTCATGGAAAAGCTGCACCTGTGGGTGAACTGCAGTTTCAAGGTGTTTCCAACCCAAGACTACTAAGAAAGGTATTTTTCCCGACTCTACAGGATTATATAGAAGTGAAAATTGATGATATGTGAACTACTGTCAAGATAATAATAAACATCATTTATTTTCTTGAAAATTGGATGAAGATACGCATCATTTAATTTTTTCTCTATTTGATTCAGTTTAAATTAGCAATTGTTTCAGCATAGTCCTATACCTAAATGTTTCTAATAGTACCTTTGGAGCACTCCTTTTTTTTGTATGTATAAAGATTTCTAGTTTTGTTGTGGCAAAATAATGAATATATTCCCTTTGAGAAAAAAAAGAGAAAAATGTTTGTCTTTTAGATTTCTCTGAGGGACACATGAACACGATTTATAGTGAGGATATTGAATAAGATGAGGCTCTCTTGTTGCTGGAACTGAAGCACAATTGTTTCTGTTCTTCAAATTCAATTATTTTACAAATTTAATGCATTGGTGAGGATGATCTAATTTTGTTAACATGTTTTCTTGGTTTAAGGTTATGAATAATTGGAAAATCAGTGTTGCAGCGAATGCTTGATTTTGGTGCTCGAGAAATATGCTGTCCAAATTATCATAGGTTTGCCATTTTCTGCATGGATAAGGGAATTCAATGAATTATTGGTGGTGCAAATTCTTTACTGCAAATGCCCCTTGCTACTGTGCATTTGCATTAGAATAAGATCTTATAAGGACAC
This sequence comes from Hedychium gardnerianum, assembly GCA_038050645.1. NCBI lineage: Eukaryota > Viridiplantae > Streptophyta > Magnoliopsida > Zingiberales > Zingiberaceae > Hedychium > Hedychium gardnerianum. The sequence continues at coordinate 11,023,655 of JBBUKS010000035.1, forward strand.
GATCTTTTCATGCTAATAGTATCTTACATTGCACGTCCCACTTCGACTGCATTACTGCACATGTCCTACCCATGAGACAGTACTGGATGGGTTGAAGTCTGGCTATAATAAGTGATGGCATAATTGTTCATAGACATAGACAAATATTCATATCTCAAAAATTTGTATGGTTGACAGTCATGTGACATGGTGATATTGCACGAAAGCTTGTAGAAAATGTTCAAACACAGATGGTCATTCGGAAATATATAGAAATAT
>JBBUKS010000035.1:11024012-11065809 GCA_038050645.1 Hedychium gardnerianum
GAAGTCTTGTAATTGGACCCTCTGGAAGTCACAAATGATCTCTCGTAGCTTCAGCCCCAATCTCGTAGCATCATCTTGTTTAGTTCAACTTGGTTCGGCTATTCGTGCAAATTCAATTGGTTTAATTAGGAGTGAGTATTTGGTTAAAACTGAACCGAACCAAATAAACCGAAACCGAATAAATTGAATTTTTTCGAGCCAACCGAACTAACCGAATTTTTCTACAAAACCCGAATAAACCGAGCCGATAAAATATCAGCTAATTCGGTTTTTGACCGAATTAACCTAATTTTTAGGATTTACCGAGATTTAGGGATGTATGAGATCGTGACTCCCCCCCCCCTCCTCCTATCTGATTCTTCTTCTTTCTTCGGACCGGATTCGGAAGCGGCGGCGGATGAAGAGGAAGACCTTGTGAGGAGAGGAAGAGCTTGCGACCGCCTCTTCTTCCTTCGTCCACCTCTTCTTTCTTCGACCACCTCTTCTTTCTTTGTCTTGCTGCGAGGAGAGGAAGGACTCGACGATGCCTCTTTCTTTGGATAAATAATTTGCGAGGACAGGAAGATCTTGCGGCCGCCTCTTCGTCCTCTTCTTTATTCGGTTTATTGCGAGGAGAGGAAGGACACGATGATGTCTCTTTCTTCAGACGAAGAGCTTGCGGCCACCTCTTCTTCCTTCGTCCGCCTCTTCTTCCTCTTCTTTCTTTATTTGCCTCGTCTTTCTTCAAGCTGACAGCGAGAAGTCGCAAGCGCCCAACTGGAAGAGGAGTAGGCGAGCGACTGGAAGAGGGCTCGAGCCGACGACGAGAATAGGATTGAGAGGAGCCAGCGGCGAGAGCGACGGAGGGGACCGGGTTGAGAGCAATGAGGGAGGGGATCAAGAGACGGGAGGAGCCGAGTGCGGAGGAAAGAGTTGACGAGTGATTTGAGAAGTCGCGGATTCGGGAATTAGGGATTTATTGGTTCGTAACCGAATCAGAGATTTTAAAACCGAACCCGAACCGAATTAACCGATATAATTGATTTTTTTTTATAAAAAAATTGAAATTCTGAATTAACTGAATCGAATTGTTTGTTCGGTTTAACCGAATTTTTGCTCACCCCTAGGTTTAATCCAAATTGAACTCAATTCTAACCTTGATCATCCTCAGACCAAATGCACATTGGGTTACACTCAATCATTAACTTATTATATCCAAACTTAGGTCAAAGTCCAAATAAGAAAACTAAATTATATCATGGTGAATTTGTAAAAACTTCATTGGTTCTAAAATAAAACCAGGTATAGCAATGTTGCTTGTCTAATACTGGTGCTGAGTACAAGTCATGTCTCATTTTGCATTGAAGATGATGTGAATACTCTAGTATAAGAATACGGCATTAAAATTTCAGAGCTAATGCAATAAAGCAACAATTTAATTGCTACTATATGCAGTTCTTTCAAAGAAGATTCTGGCTCCTTGCACCTAAACTAAAGTGCATCTTACCGACAATTTCACTAAACCTATAAGAGATCTCAGGTCTGTTTGAAGTAACAAGATGGATACTATCAAAAGCTATGCTCTAGGGAACTGTTAGATCATGTTATCAGTTAGCTATTCTTTATAGGGTACTCCTTTAACTATGTTGCTTGTGTGGTACTTCACAAACTACTCCTGTAAAATCTATACTGTTAAAAGGAATTCAAATTGAAAAAATATTTGGTGGGTGAGTTTGGGGACTAGAAGGGTGAGAAATTCAAAGGATTACAGAATACTGAGTATATTTGATTGTTCTTGGCTCGAGGAGAACTCTTCAAGATGCCTGCAAATTGTATTCTGCTGCCTCCCATTGTCCACTTACTGAATAATCATCTCATGGTTTTGAACTCTCATCAAGTTCATAAGCTGATTAGCTCTCTAAATGCATTGAAACTAACTCTTTTCATTCATTCTTTATGGACGTGATTGTATTTTAACAGTAATCCACAAACACGCCAACATTAATGAAAGTTGGTAGAAGTTTAGCTTTAGCCTTCTGTTTTCTGCTAATTTCAAGATTACATTTTCTTTTTTCTTTTTTGTTTAATGTTATTTAGCCTTGCTCTATGGGATTTGCAACTGGTGGGAAAACTTTCTTTTTATGGGGAGGCTGCATGATGGTAAAGAAATCATCTTATGTCAGTTATATCTTCATGGAATCATTATATATTTTGAAATGCAAGTATTATACATGGCCTTTAATTCTTAGATGCATGCTGAAGATTTTAGGAAAGACTTGTATGGAATTGTTAGCGGTCTTCGAGACGGTGGATACTCAGATGACATGACACTTGCAGCTATTGCTGGTAATGTTGCACATTTTTCTCTTTAAATGTTTATTTTATGGTCCTAGTCTGTGAATGAAGTTACTGCATGATTTTCATTTATTATATATTCAATGAACTTATACGGGCTAGTGTCTGGTAATTATAATATCTTCACAGCATGAGAATACTAGTTTTTTATTGCCTATTTGAGTGTTTTGATTAGAATTAACAATCATGTAGAGTTAGTTTTAGAAAACAATGTGTAAGATACCCACCATTAAAAAGTTAACGCATACTTGTTCCTATCAAGTTACCATATGGAAAATAAGAGGATTTTTGTCAAGTTAAACATTTGAATGCACAGTCATAAAATAGTAGTTATTTGTTATGTTGGTAACTTAAAGACCTGTTTGTTTCAACTAGATTGCTTTTCTCAATCTAACCGAGATCTAGTTAGAATTTGCAACTGCTAAATGCTACTTCTTAATACAACAAACCACTTTGCAGATTAAATCATTTGTTCTATCTTTATTCCTCTCTTTGGTTATTCCTCTATCTTGTATGTATGCCAACACGACACGACATGACATGATTATGGGTATGAAAAGTGGGTCTGAGCTAAACTCGTATGAGGAAGAAGAAACAAAAAGTTAGAGAAGAAGAAGAGGGGGATGAGGATGTACCTCCTTGTAGGCATCTCACATTGTGCAAGGAGAGAGAGCCTTGGCTGGCAACTCCTCTAGGCATCAAGGCAGCTTGTGCCATGTGGGAAGGCTTGTATCTTAGTCAGCCTCACTTAGGGAGGGAAGTGTTGTGCAGGGAGACAGATGAATGGGGCTCGCATCGTGCAGCATGGTGTGGGTGATGGGTTAGGCTAAAATTAGGTTTATACTTATAAATTATGTATCATATAACTTTAATATAACTTATACATCTTATAAGTTATAACTTTAATATAACTTTGAATGATGGTATATGAGATATAACTTATGTATGCTATAACTTAATTATGTTTCATTTAAATTAATTCTTTAACTTATGTTAATTAAGTTAATCTGTTAACTTTAAGTTATATGAATATATTAACTGTATCATTTATTAACCGCTTATTGATTAATTATCAAATAGATTTGGTTTGTAGATTTATTTAGCTCGTTTCCCTTATCCTTATTGTGAATTTGGACCTTTTTTTTTTTCCATCTAGTCCTTGTGGGCCGACTCCCCATTTTAAAAAATGACATGTCTGACACTAGAATCTATACCTGTATTGAATACTAGTACCTGAGTCTGAGTACCATACATCTTCACTATATACTGATTACTGTATAAATTTGGTCTGGATAATTATCATTTGTTGTGCCTGTTCAATTAATGCAGATTTTTTTTGTTCTTTGAAGCGCACAAACTAGTCTCAGATTTACTTTCTTCTCCAAAGATAGTTTCAGGGTATAAGATATTGTGGATCAAACAATTGTCATACAAGTCTTGTTAGCTATTGGAGAGTAGAGTCAACGTTTAAATAAATGTTAAAACTTATAAATACCCAATGTGGAAGAATTGAGGTATCAGAAGCTTTTTCTTGTGGTGTTTGGAAGGCTAAGCTTTGTAAAACCTTAGCAACGTTCCAATTGTTTATAATGGTAAATTTGGCATTGTCATTGGGCATTAAAACCAAACATATGGTCATGATATTTAATGCTTTGTTTACTCGGAGGAGTGGATGATGGATGGATGGAGCAAACCTAGGGGCATGGAATTAGGAGGTGAAAGGGAAAGGAATCCTTTTATCTGCCGTACTTGTTTACCTAAATTGAGGAAGGTGAGTAAGATCAATTCAGTAAATTGTTATCCAGAACAAAGAAAACTAAAGTGTTTATTGTCCAAAATACCCTATCTGGAACAAAGGAAAGAAAACTAAATTCCTTTTCTTCTCCCTTTCCTTCCATCTCTCCACCCTTCGATTCACAATCTTTCCTTCTCTTTACTGTGAGTCATGGAGTTACCGCCATCTAATAGATACAAGCTTCTCCACCACCAAGAAGACCTCTCCCACTCCTCCCATAGCCCTTAGTTCCTCCAATCCCTCTCTACGAAAAAGAGATTAGCCTGCTTTACAGCCGTTATCTGCCTCCCGACCAAAAAGAGAATATTGGCTCCTTTCCACTCTTCCTCTATTGACATCAACTTGTAGCCCGATGATGAAGATGAGGAAGAAGATGCTCGACGGCTGGAACAACTACCACCGGAAGTTGTAGTGTGGTTGACGGAAAAGGAGAAGAGGAGAAAAAGAGAAAGTAGATGATAAGCCTAGGAAGAGAGGTATATAATGTGGTAATTTTGTTACGGAAGAAGGAGATTCATGTAATTTTGTTTTTCAATCCTTTCCCATACTCTGCCTTCTGTCCGATTTGGCGGAGACAAATTTTGCCTTCAAAATCACCCGTTGATTGATAATATTTTCCTACCCCCTAAATTTTTGATAAAATAAATAGGGGAAAAATTTCCTCCATGAAAAATTTTCTCTAGTTTTTTTTTTCACACTTCCAAATAAACAAGGTATAAAACTCAATAATTGAAATTTCATTTTTCATTCAAATGTTTAGGGGCCAATGAGATCTGTAGCTCAAAGAATTTAGAAGAAAAAAGTTGTTGATTTATATTATCCTTTGCAAGAATTGAATCATTAGATTGTATTTATGTAAGACAATAATGCATTTTACTTGGATTTGCAGCATCCAAACCACTCTGTACTAATCGACTCACTAAATAGTATAAATAATACCCTACAATACCAAGTTATCCTAACACATGAATTGAAATTTCATTTTTATTTTGAGTTATGTTGGTTAAGATAACTCAGAAATAACATTTAATAAAAAAGTACAATTATATGGCAAATAAAAAAGGAAGGATTTTATTTTCATCTAATAAAAAAGAAGGATTTTATGTCTTTGGTTTACTTAAAAAATTATGATAGAGTCCCTAGATTATTGTGGCGAGCTATAGAATAGAAATAAATATCAATAATTATATTGATATTATAAATAACATGTATGATTATTAATATTAAAATTATTGAAAGGTTATCAGATAGTTGTACTATAATTATAATTGTTGTAATTTTTAGATTTACATCAATGGTGGGTTTGGTCCATGGTTTGAATTAGGCGAAACTCAATACTATTTGACACCAAGAATCCTGTGTCGTGTAACTTATGTTGACGAGTATCATTTATATCAACACTCGACATCCCTTGGCATGCCAAAATTGAGATAATGCTATTTTTATTATTTTTTTTATAATTTGTCTCTATATAAGATAATATCAAAATCGTATTGTTGAAAATGAAAAACAAACATTGAATTTAAATATATAGCCTCATCTTTTTCTTCTTCATTTCTTTTCTCCTTTCACCTCAATTCACCACCAACACCATATATCAAATGTCAGCACGATATTGAAACAGTATAGTCCCAATAAAAAACCAAAATACTATCATGGCTTGAGATTTCGAAGCTTGGTCTCGTCCATGTGAATTTTTCTTTTTTAAATTTTGTACTTTATCAACTTAGCAAATATATTCAAGATAAATCACTTTGAGATATTATTGAAAATAATATTTATGTTAATTACTAATAGTGTAAATATACTAAAGTTTGTTAAACTTGATTGGCTATCCACTTAACCCAAAACTTGTGTTGTTAGGAAAAAGATATTGATATACATTAGACCACCACACTTGTCCATGTGACACTTATGAGCGTGGAGTATCCCAACTTCAACATCACTCCTCATACTCAATCATGAGTCTGAGGTACAAGTAATTTTTAAATAGATAGGACTGAAAGGTGGTTATGGTTCATGATTCAGAATGTCTGTTATGGTTGAATTTATGGTTTGTGAGGATTTAAGGTTATATTTATATTTTTTTTAAAAATATTTTAAAAATTTATAAACTTAGAAAAATTAAAAAAGGACTTGAACTTATTTAAGTTGTCTATGTATCCCCTTACGCTATATTTGGATGGGGTGAGGGAAGGTTCATTAACGGAAGGGGATGGGAGGGGAAGGAAGGGAAAGAGAGGGGAAGTAAAGTATTTATGTTTTCCTTGTTTGGGAGGGAGGGAAGGTTCATTAACGTAACATGTGTTACCTTGTTTGGGAGGAAAGGGAGGTGAATGAAGGTTAAATATATAAATTTACAAAAATACCCTCACTTTTTAAAATAATCTACGTGTGAAAAAATGAGTATATCCCATTAAACCTATGGATGTAAGATTTTTTCTGCCAAAACCACCGAATGAGGCCAGCTAAAATTAGTATTTATGATTTAAATAAACAAGGAAAGTTTAAAGAAACAGTAAGTAGACATACCATAAGCATGCGAAATACAGAATCTGTACCCATTCTAATTATACTACGACATTTGATCATTAGTTAGCATTTTTGTCATTAATTCATTTCGTACACGTTCTTCTAACTACATGAGAAATTTGACTATTTTGTTTGTGCCTATTTTGTGCATACCAAGCCGCAACCAAACAAACAACTTTTGCCGATGCGAGTTGATGCATATGATGCAACTTAATGAAATCATTACGTTTATCGTTTTGATCACCCATCTATAATCAAATAAATGAAAAAAATAAATTAAGATCACACAAGATGTTCACACTGTTAAGTAGAAAGTAAAACCCCCCCTCAACTTCCTCAAATTAAGATCACACAAGATGTTCACACTATTAAGCCTAGAGTGCAACAACTATGTCTTTTTGAAAAAAATTCAAATGCACAATAAGAAATTCCAAGCATAAAAGCATAATGAAATTGTTTGATGCAAGATTGAGCGGTCATATAGTTCTTGTGTTCATGAAAAAAGACAAACTTGTGATAAAAGTATTGTAACAGATGATAGTAATGCCGACAGTTGGGATATGGAAGGTCCTAAAAAAGATAACGCATGTTGTTTGGACAAGTCCCTGTTCCTGACCTCAGAGGAGAAGAAGATTAGTGTTACATGTCCTGTCCTCTTGAGTCCTGCCCTTGGAGAGATACGCGGCGAGGGTTTGCCGACGTCGTGGAGTGCGAGTGGTTGGAGGTTGGGCAGTGACGACGCGCGCTGCGTGAGGAGTGATGATGCAAAGACGAGATACCTAAATAAGTGAGTTAGTTTGGCAATTAATATTTTAAAATAGGGATAAAATTGGAACACAATATTTTTGATTTCCCCTTCCTCTTCCTTACACCCCAAATCGGGGTGTAAGAAATTGTGCCGATTCATGAGCATGCAAGGGTAAAGCTTACCCTTCTCTCCCCTTCACCTCCTTAACTCACTCCATCCCAAAAAAGGCCCTTCCCTTCCCTTCCCTCACCTCTGCTCAAATAGAGCATTAGGGTATAGGGGAATCAAAACACATATAATTCGCTTACCTTTTTACTCTTATTATCTTAGGAAGTGATGTTTACTCACTTTCATTTCTCATTGCGTAGTGGTAGTTCCTTTGATATCAAAATTTTCTACCTCGTTTTCTAAAAGTTGCATTCTTTTTTTTTTTGGTAGTTCTCATCCAATCATCGAGTAGCCCACTCTTCCAAAGAGTCAGATCCAAATTAGATCATCTTTCATCCGAGATATTACTTCCTCCTGAACTAAATATTTGTTCTACAGTAATGATTGACACCAGTTAAGCTAGAATCTTCCTTTTTACGATAGAGAGGATGGGATAACTTTGGGTCTTATGTGACCACCATCGTAAACTATCAATATCGGCTTGCTATCTATTTCACTGAAATAAAAAAAAGTCATAAAATAATTCTAAGTTTGTGTCTGAAACTTAAGGATCCTTGTGGACGTTTCATCCGTTCTCATAATAAAAATTGAGCTTTCGTGAGTTTTAAACTGTCACTACTACCAATACTCTATGTTTCAGTCGCATTACCTTCTAATCCATATTTTAAACTATAATTTTATAATGTGATCAAATAATTTAGACCATTAAGAATAACACCTCAAATGGTCTTTAAAAAAAAACTTGTCTGAACTGGCAGTTCAAACTGCTGGTTCATGGTTAAGTTTGGGCCGGAACTGTAATCGGTCCGTCTAGAGATGGGTTGGTTATGGTTCCCATCACCGAACCGGGTCAACGGGTAACTAGGCCATTGACCGAGTTATGGTTCCGGGTCGGGCCTAGTTTAGACAACCCGTGGGCGGGTCTATGGCAAGTCTCGATGATGTGGAATTAAATATCTCGGATTGGAATAATCTTGTAAATGTACACACATGTTTATTTATACCAATCTGCTTGTAAGTGTAATTGGACTTTCTATTATGTGTCTACATTGAAAATTTCGTGTTCAAAAGTGAAGATTATCTCTAGTCTTAAACAGTAAATTATGTGGAAATACTTCTCTGAAACAATATGCATCTCAGTGTTCTCATAGCAAAGCTATGTAAAAGAGTACTTGATTAAATACAATTTATATGTAAGTCACACATATTTATTTATTTGTATCAATCTACTTGGCAAGTGTATTATGGACTTGATTAATCTATGTAAAAGAGTACGTGATTAAATACAATTCATATTTAAGTCACATGCATATATACTCATTTATATTATGTGTCTACAATGAAAATTTCAAGTTCAATGTTGAAAATTGTCTCTAGTTTTAGATAGTAAGTTATGTGGAAATACGTCTCAAAAACAATATGCATCTCAGTGTTCTCATGGCGAAGCTTGGTAAAAGAGTACTTGACTAAATACAATTCATCTGTAAGTCCGAATGTTTACCAAATAGATTCAATTCTTGTTATCATATAAAACCATAAGAATGGTTGGAGAAGTCCATTTGTGTTTTGTAATCATTTTCAGTGGGTCCCTGTGTAGTTACAGATGAGGTACAAAATCAATTAAGTGATTGAGTTGGAATGAGCGAACAGCACAAACCAAATTTTGCTATAATTGTCTCTTCAAGATGACTTTTACTTTCCAAATTGTGTTTCTTTGTTTATTCTTTCAGAAAACAAGGATCAAACATTTTGATAGTATACATACTACATATGTTTCTACTTTCTGTTATTCTTATGCTATTTCTTACCATGGACATGTAGTGTCTGAATTGGTGAAATAAGATTATAATAACATGCTTTTGTAGGTCAATATAAGAGGCTTATCTGGTCACCACCAGTTGCAGTCTTTCCTCACCCTCTTGCAAATGACCTTAGCTTCTCAAGGTCTGGGGGTTCATTTTAGTAAACATTTCCACAATGTTTTTTTCTTTTCATTTTTTCATGTATATTCATGTAGATACTGGAATTACCTAAGGAAGCAAACTTTTGTTCTTGAATCCTACATATCGAGGGTTAACTGGTTGATGAACCGGGCTTTGTTTTCTTCACATTGTTATTTGTCATGGGGATTTGCATGGCCATATTTTATGGCATTGATACATCTTCTGACAGCCTTAAGAGCACCATATAACGGTTCTATCTTCGAAGCATCTGCCTCATCTTGTGGTGAGCTAATTATCCCCTTTGAAAGTAGGGCGTAGTCTAAGCTGCTACCTGTAGAACTAAATTTCTGATTCACATTGTTGATTCTGATGTTCTGCAGGCTCTTTGCTCGCTACCTGCTTGCTTATTTCTACTGTGATAGAACTCCTTTCAATGTGGAACTTGACTAAGGTGGAAATTCAGCTGTGCAACATGCTGTCTCCAGAAGCACCAACTGTCTCACTTGGTTCTTATAACTGGGGTTTGGTGAGTTTCCTTCAATTTCATTTAGTCATCTTAAGTGTGGTTAGTGTTCATACCTATGAGAATAACTAAGGCCAGAAGTATGAGATATGAATAACTTGGGTTTGTTTTATACTGCTGATCAGGTGTTTGTTGCCATGGTCGTGGACAACTTCCTGTACCCCATTTCAGCATTCCGATCACATTTCTCGCAGTATATAAATTGGTCTGGTGTTCGGTACCACTTGAAGAATGGGAAAATAAAAAAGGTAAACTAACGTCTATTTAACCTTGTTTTAATTTTGACAAGGGTAAACTAACGTCTATTTAACCTTGTTTTAATTTTGACAAGGCTACAACTTACAACTGACTTTATTTTCCAGTTTTAGAGCCACTATTTATGCAATTCTTAGCAAGGTCTCTAAAAAAGCTAGTTGACAAATCATGGGAAATATGATCAGTTTACCCTGCACATACCAAATTCTTTATTTCATAAAGGCAGTCAAGCAATATCATCATATGTGGTGAATGTGTGGAAGAGACATAAATACGAAGTGGTGTCTGTGTGTGTGTGTTTCGATTGCTTGGAGGTTGAGAGGGGATTTAATTTGAAGATAACATTCCATGACTTGCAGGAAAAATATCATAAGATGGACGAACACAACTACTATTTGGTCTTAAGCAAACAGTCCTGATAGGTGTAAGGCATGCCATAGAGTTACAGACAGGACTGTTAGTTAGCCCAATTCTTGGTACTTCTATTGTTTTGTAATTGAAAGCTATATTGGACACTACAATCAACCAAAGATATTCCAAATTGATGATCCTTAGTGTATTAGTCATTTGCAAAACACAATTTATAGGGGATGTACGTTTGAATTGAAAGGTCAAATCGGATTGAACCAAACCTGTGACACTCAATTTTGTCCCACATGGTGAGTTGTGGGTTAGAAGAGGAGCCTTGGCGCAAAGATAAAATTATTGCCGTGTGGTCACGGATTCGAATCGCGGAAATAGCCTCTTGCAATGTAGAGTAGAAATAGCCTCTTGCAATGCAGAATAAGACTGTGTATAATAAATCCTTTCTCGGGACCCCATATTGGTGGGAGCTTCATGCATTGGGCTGCCTTTTATGGTGAGTTGTGGGTTAATAAAGGAGTTTCCTAAGTTAGATGAGAGAGATTCTATAAACTTGTGTTTAAGCATTTTAGGCAAGTGGTTGGATGTTATAAGTTATTGTCAAGTTATAAACAACTGTGTGCAGAGAAGGAATAAATAACGGTGTACAGAGTAGGAAATCCCTTAAATTGAGGAGGTTTAGTTAGAAAGATATCTTATATTTAGGAATAAGTTAGTTTCCTATTCTCTCTCCTAGTTTCCTATTTTATCTATTATAATTTTGTATATAATATTGTGTATTCCCATTTCTGAGTGAAAAAAAGAGATATCAATTTTTCCACATGGTATTAGAGCCCTAGCCTTCATTGCTAATTCTCTTTTTTTTTTGCTCCTGCCTTTTTTCATCATGACCAATTTTGAAACAATCGTTTCCAACAATCATAGCCAATCTATTGTGTTTGAGTCCATGAAATTGGCGATTAATATTCGGGCCTCCAATAGACTCAACGGGAAGAACTACCTGAAATGGTCTCAGGTTATCCGTACTTACCTCAACGACAAAGGGAAACTTAGCCATATCCTTGGGACGGACCTGCCAATCCAGCCTTTGAGGCATGGGATGAAGAAGACTCTATGATTATGTCTTGGTTACGGGATTCCATGGAACCATCTATCACTGATACATGTATGTTTGTCACTACTGCTAATGAAATTTGGGACTGCATTACCTGCACTTACTCAAAAGATCATAATGCTGCCCAAGTTTATGAACTCAAAATCAAAGCGGGTGCTACTAAACAGGGAGATAAAACAGTACTGAATATGTCACTATTTTGCAAAATATGTGGCAAGAACTAGATTACTACCAAGTAATTGAGATGAAATGTGTTGCAGATGCCGGCTGTTTTGAAGAATTTTATTGAAAATGATCGTGTATATGATTTTTTTTGGCCGACTTAAATCTTGAATTTGATCGGGTCTGAATCCAAATCATTAGCAAAGACTACATACCGTACGTAGCAGAGACTGTTGAATACTTCCACGAATTCCCTTAATTGTAGGGATTATGATTGATTTAGATTAGCTTGATTATAGGGATTAAGATTGATAGGCATACCATAATTATAAGATCCTCTTTCCCTCTTTATGTATATAAATACCTACATGTAAGTAGATTATTTTATGGGAAATAGATTATCTCTTCCTCTCTTTCATGGTATCAGAGCAAGTCTCTGACCTAATTTTTTTTCTGCCGCCACTACTAGGGCAACGCCGCCTCTCTTCACCAACCAGCAACGTCGCAGCCCCCCTCTCTTCCACGCCGTCTGCTCTCTTCGCCAAGGAAGAAGCGAATGCCACGCTCCCTCTCATCTCCATCCAGCAATTGCTGCCCCTTCTTCTCCGTCCAGCAACGCCAATCCCTTCCTCATCTCTATCCAGAACACACGGAATCACACTGACGCCAAGCTTCCGACGCCATCCTCCTCTATCGACAATCCACGAAGGCCGACCACTTCCTCTTTGGGTTCGAAGAGGAGGAACTGATCATCTTCTTCCTCCCCTCTTTGGGTGAAAAGAGGGGAACTCCACTCTGCCACTGCTTGCTGCTGGATTAATTAGCGCTGCCGCCTCCTGTTGCTGCGACCATGATCTCACGTACTACTAGATTGCTGAAGGAGAGGATCAACCAGCACTGCGCTAATCTGCTACTACTTAGGTTTCTGCTTATGATTTCCTCCTATAATGAAGTCTTCAGATTCTAAACCCAATTTGGCTACTACTATTAAATTGAATGAGACCAACTATCTCTTGTGGTCACGTTCGTTTGAACTATTCTTGGGGTCTCACAAGAAGAAGGAACATATTCTGTCAGGCCCTCCCGACCTAAAGATCCGAAATATTTATATTGAGTTTCAGACGATTGTTTTGTTATGGTTTGGCCTCTCAACAACATGGAGGAGTCTGTGAGCACTAATGTTATGTTCTTGGGAACTGCCAAGGAGATGTGGGATGCCTTACAGGGCATGTATTCAAATGACAAGAACGTTTCTCGTGTTTTCAAATTATATGAAAAACGCTTCGCACTTTGCCAGGATGGTCAATCTATTAGTAACTATTTTGCTACTCTTAAGGGGGCTGCCGATGAAATTCTCCTATACCATCCTCTCTCTTGTGATGTTCAAACTCGAAAGAATCAGTGGGAGGAATTCTTGATCGCGAAGTTCCTATCTGGTTTGGATTCCACTCTACGATCGGTTCGGGATAATTTGCTGGCAAGTGATAACATTTCCACGTTATCGAATGCTCTGTCTCGGGTTCTTCGTGTAACCACGGGCCGACCTAGCACCAGTTTTTCCTCATCTTCCGACACTTCGGCTATGACTGCTTGCGGTCGTGGGTTCTTTCGGGGTCGTAATAGTAGTCGCGGTCGTGGAACTGATACCACCAGGAGTAGCCGTTTGTGTGTTCACTATGGCCGTTCCAATCATGCCTCCGAGAAGTGTTGGGCGAAGTTTGGTAAGCCTAACTGGGCTAATAATGCATCTATCGAACTATCTACTCCATCACCAGACATTGGCGATCATGATGATATGGTCTCTATTTCTCGTACTGATTATGAGAAATTGCTTCGCTCTTCTGCTAGCATTTCCTCTGCCACTGCTGCCTCATCCTCTCTAGGTCCGTTTGCTGTGTCTTGTGATAAGTCTTGGATATTGGATTCCGGTGCGTCTGCTCATATTACTGGTAACAAGTCTGTTTTCTCTTCCTCTTTTGTTTCCTCATCTTTATCCCCTGTCTGTCTAGCCAATGGTACCTATTCTTCGATTACGAGAAGAGGTATTGTCAGGCCCATTGCAAATATTACTCTTGATAATATTCTCTTTGCACCTAAATTTCCTATTAGTTTACTATTCATAAGCCAGCTAACAAAAGCTCACAACTGTTATATATTTTTTTATCCATCCTATTGTATTTTTCAGGACTGCACATGAAGAGAATGATTGGTGGAGGACATGAGTGTGGTGATGACCTATATTATCCGGATTCGGTTACACCTGCAAGTTCCTAGGCACTCTCAGCAACTGTCTCCTTATCAGTGACATTGTCGTTTAGGTCACCCATCTTCTTCCGCTCTCAAAGGTTTAGTTCCCGTTCCGTCTACTGATTTTCAGTGCGAGTCCTGTGAGTTCGGTAAATACCATCGTACTTCTTTTTCTTATAGAGTTGATAAATGTAGTTCTTTTGCATTTGAACTTGTTCATTGTGATGTTTGGAGACCTAGGAGAGTTGAGTCGAGAGGAGGTTTTCAGTATTTTATAATTTTTGTTGATGATTATTCTCGTATGACTTGGTTATATTTACTCAAAAATAGGAGTGAGGTTCCTGAGGTGTTAATATCATTTTATAATGAAATAAAAACTCAATATTCTGTTGCCTTGTGCATTCTTCATACCGATAATGTACTTAAGTTCACTCAGAAGACAGTGTCTACATTCTGTGATTTTAATGGCATAATTCATCAAACCTCTTGTTCATACACTTCCCAATAAAATGGAGTTGATGAATGCAAACACCGTCATATTTTAGACGTAGCTCGTACTCTTTTTTGTTACATGCATGTTCCTAAGTTTTTTTGGGGTGATGCTGTTCTCACATTTTGCTTTCTCATAAATAGGATGTCGTCTACTGTGTTACATGGGGACATTCCCTTCTCTTGTCTTCATCCTAACAAATCTCTTTCCTCTACGTCTCCTCGCATATTTGGTTGTGTTTGTTTTGTTCATAATTTTACACTTGATTTGGATAAATTATCTCCTCGCTCTATTAAATGTATCCTGTTTGTATATTCTCGTACACAAAAAGGATATCATTGTCTTGACCCACTCACAAAACGCAGTTACACCTGTGCTGATGTTATATATTTTGAGTTCCAACCATATTTTTCCCCTAGTCTAGCTCAATCACATGATACATTAGCATCTCCTTCATTACCTATCCCACCATCCATGTCTCTCACTACAGATGCTCCGTCTCCTAAACCATTGTAGGTGTACACGAGGCGTGCAAATTCATGTCCCTCCCCTCCTCTTCCTGCAGCTCCTGATGCTCCTCGCCCCTCCGATATTGATCTACCTATTGCTCTTCGTAAAAGTATTCCGTCTTGCACTACCCATCCTTTGTCTAATCATATCTCGTTTGATTACCTTGGTCCTGCGTTCCGCACTTTTGTTGTTTCTCTATCATCTACAAAAGTTCCCACTTCATACTCTGAGGCTTATCAACACTTGGCTTGGTGAAATGCAATGGATGAGGAAATATTTGCACTTATCTCTCGTAGTACTTGGGAGCTGGTGGCTGCACCACCTTCTGTTGATATTGTTGTCTGTCGTTGGGTATTTACTCTGAAATTTAAAGCTGACGGCACTATTGATCAATAGTGGCCAAAGAATTTACACAGACTTATGGTGTTGATTACTTTGAGATGTTCTCTCCTATTGCTCGCCTGAATTCTATTAGAGTTCTATTCTCCTTGACTATCAATCAATCTTAGCCAATAAATTAGCTAGCTGTGAAGAATGCATTCCTTTATGGCGATTTATACGAGACCGTTTTTATGGAGTAACCTCCGGGGTATGTTGCTCAGGGGGAGAATGCTACTATGATTTGCAAACTTAAAAAGGTTATTTATGGTCTTAAACAAAGCCCTAGAGCCTGGTTTGATAAATTCAATAATATAATCAATGTTGTTGGCTTCAAACAGTGCAAATCGGATCATTTTGTGTTTGTACAATAAAGCACGAGTGGGATTATCATTCTTATTGTTTATGTTGATGATATCCTAATATTCGACAGTGATATATGTGGAATAGACGAAACTAAGAAGTATTTGTAGCAATACTTTATGACGAGGGATATGGGACGTCCTATGTATTTCTTGAGAATTGAAATTGCTCACAACAAATCTAGAGTTTCATTATGCCAACGGAAGTATGCTACAGATTTACTCAAAGAATCCGGATTGCTTGGCCAGTTGATACGCCTATGGATATCAATTCAAGTGTTTGGGATGATACTGGAGAGTTCTTTGAGGATAGGGCAAAATATAAACGACTTGTTGGGAAACTCATCTATTTATCAGTAACGAGACCTGTCATCTCCTTTGCAGTTAGAATAGTCAGTCGTTTTATGGATAAGCCGAAGCAAGTTTACTGGGATGCCGCTATCAGGATTCTTAAGTATATTAAGAAATCTCCAGGTAAAGGATTGTCATTTAAAAGAAATGGGCACCTAAAGATCGAAGCTTATTCTAATGTCAACTATGCTGGATCTAAGATCGACAGACGGTCTACTTCTGGGTATTGCGCATATATAGGGGAAAATTTAGTAACATAGCGAAGTAAGAAACAAACTGTTGTTGTTAGGTCGATTGCGGAAGTTGAGTACAGAGGCATGACTCACATTGTAACCGAGATGTTATGGCAGAAGAATTTGCTTGAAGAATTAGGATTCACCTACAATGAACCACTGTCAATGTACTGTGATAACCAAGCAACTATTCACATTGCAAGTAACCCAATTTTTCATGAGATGACTAAGCATATTGAGGTTGACTGTCACTTTATTCGCAAGCGTATAATGAGCCAGAAAATTGTCACTCCATTCACATCATCATCCAACCAAGTTGTCGATGTCTTCACTAAAGCATTTGGAGGAAAACGATTCTATTTTGTGACAAGTTGGATATGATTGACATATACGCTCCAACTTGAGGGGAAGTATTGAATACTTCCGAAGATTCCCTTGATTGTAAGGATTATGATTGATTTAGATTAGCTTAATTATAGGGATTGAGATTGATTGTAATTAACGATTTATAGGCATAATTATAGGATCCTCTTTCCCCTCCTTATGTATATAAATAATGGATTTATAGGCATATTTATATGGATTATGTATGTAGAAATAATTATCTCGTTTACAAGTTGTTAGGACTAAAAGAATTCACATATCTCCAAGATGATATGATATTGTCCACCTCATGGATTTGTTTTTGGGCTCTACCCAAAATGCCTCATCCCAATGGAGATATCTTCATCTTTTTAAACATCTTTTTCATGTATTTCCAATATAAAACTTTGATTGTATTCCAAACAATCCTCCTCTCAAATGAAAGACCATCGTTACTCTCATGGTTCGGGCTTCCCCGCAAGCATCCGATCACTCCTCCCTGCAAGCATCTGGTCACTCTTGACCTGCTCCGGACCTTCCCGCAAGCATCCGGTCACTCTTAACCTGCTCCGGGTCTCTCCGCAAGCATCCCGTCACTCTTTGACCTGCTCCGAGTCTCTCCACAAGCATCCGGTCACTCTTGACTTGCTTATATAATTTTCTCATATTATAATATTGTGTTTGGAGCCGACCCCACATAGTGGGATAAGGCTTGGTTGTTGTATAATATTGTGTTTGGAGACAACCTATTAATCTACCATTTAAATAGCGCAACATTTATTAAATGATGGCATAGGTTAGTGTCTTAAACTAAACAAATAAGATGAGAATCTAAGGTGAAATAACTACTGTGTAAAAATATTTAAAGTGAAACAACAATAAATATAAATAGAGAAAATAAAGCCTAGTCTTTTACTAAAATAACTAACCGCCCACATGACATTATGGTAGCATGATCTCTATCTGCAATTATTATTTATTTGTACAATGACTCTATATCGTTGTATATCACTGATAAGGGTTTTAATCTGTCAAATGACGTTATTTACGCTTTAAGAATTTGACTCGTGATTCATTTCTTAATGAATTGATCAGTGATAAATTCATTGGAGATGATTAAAAGATCATATTAAAAGTATATTAAATTGTGATAAAAGGTGATGATAGATAAAAAAAAAGAATGACGAGTTTAATTAGTGATAAGTGAAATGAAAATAAGAGTTTATATATATTAAAACTAAAGTTCTCAAATGAGACCTTAAAGATGTAATGAAATTCATAACTGATCTTCTTGATGTGGTATTTAAAATTAAATTCATACACATTTTTTTACACATTTTTTGTTTATTAACTTGGCAATTTGTGCTCGCTTTCTACTTTCCTTATCCCAGTGTTGCATGCAAAGGTTGATCTTGAAGTTATACTTGGTTTCAGCTAGTATTTAGAGTTATTCAAAGATCCTTGATGTGTTGTTACCATATTTAGCTTTATTTGTTGTACTTTTTGTTCAGTTCATCTGATCTTTTGATGTTATACAGTTTCACTGTATGTTCTGTAGAAATAAAAATAAAAAATTATATTTTGTCGAACACCTCTTGCTATCTTGAGTTGTTGATTGCTAGTACGGTCTTTGGTTACCTATTATTACACTGTCATCAAGTGTGGTATCTCCTGGTAAGTGGAATTACACTCTGAAAGTGTGATAAAAGGAGTTGTAGAATTCCAATGCTAACTAATCTTTGCACCATAACTATACTTTAGATTTTTATAACCGTTAGTTGCTTGCTAGTTGAGAGTGACTAAAACATACTTTCCTACAGCTAAAAACCCAATTGAAATTGACAGATATAAGTGACAAGCCTGTTGTTTCCTATTTACCAATTTCTCTCAAAGGTAATGTCTCAAAGTTACAAAAGTGAAGGGTAGATGAACTAAGCAATTTAGAGAGATAAAGTTGAAATAGTAACTACACCCACGAAGGTGAAGCACAAGATGCTTCACCAAAACAGTTCAAGATTAATTGTACCAACTATATTTCCCAGCTCAACAAGCTGTTGTGAAATAACCAAATAGCTACAGAAATTTACACAAACTTTTAAGTTCAAAAACAATATATGTTTCACCTGTTTACTAATTAATACAATATAGTCATTATATGATTTTAAATGAATGCATAAGACACTTCAATGGGGTTTCCCATGTGCAAACAAAACTTGAGACCATCAAGATTATGCGACTAGGATCCATCTTAAGTTAACTTCAATGTGTAGCTAAAACTCTTGGTTAAAAACCATTTCCCAACTAGTTTTTGGATGAAAATATGAGAAGACTAAAACTGTCAACAAACATAGATGTTTTATTTCTGTAAAAATTGTCAACCAAACAGTAGAACCTCTAAATCTGTAATAGAATAAATACAGCAAACCGAGATTATACCTAAAAATATACCTCTTGTCACTATGTGACTAAATCTATAACATTGATACTAGAATTGTTAATCACTTCAGCCTCTAGCTGACCAGAAGAAAGTTTTGAAGAGGCATTAATGTAACTAGGGGATCTACAGAGCTATTCATTTTTTGAGAGTACAAATATGCAAATCCAGAATGATAAGGTTGGGGAAAAGCATATAAAAAAAATCTCCAATTACTCGTTAGGTCATCAAACAAGCAAGTTCCAAAATAGTAACATTTTGTGGAAATGAAATTATTTTCTGTAACTACATTAATATTTCTACCTGCAGTATATATTCTCAAGTAAGTATAATTGTGAGTGTTAGGCACATACTCAACCTTTGCTATAATACATAAGAAATAATAACAAAAGCAAAGAAATATTAAGTGTGCGAACCACAAAAGAAATGAAATACATCATCCTTACACAACACCATCAACAGTGAGGGAAGTTTCAGCTATATTTGTCGAAACAATAAATCGTCTGCAATTTGGTGGTGCTGGACTGAATACACGAACCTATTTCAAAAAAAAAAAAAAACACAAGTTATAGTCATGATATAATTTTTGAAGTTTAATACACTTCATTTAGATCAAAATCAATACATTAGGGACAAGCAACCAAGAATGAGGAAAGTCACTTTAATGGGTAAGATTTAAAAGATACAACATAAAGATGGTAGTAAAAAGGTAGAAAAGCATGATGTAAATACCTTGCTATTCATTGTTGTCATGTGTATATAAAAAATTCTATGGATATGACATACAACCTAACTAGACCAAATGACACTTCTAAGTAAAAAATGGAAGCCCCCAGCATATAATCATAAAAATAATAAAAAATGACAGTTAATATGAATTGAAGAGGATTGCAAAACACAAGACAAATTTGGGAAATATTCAATCCCAAATACAAAATTGCAGATTGAATTTTAATGGTTAATTTAACACTTGCATGCGTCTAATTAGTATGATACCAGCACCACAAACAGTAGTTTAGTTGCCAATAATATTAACTCAATGTTCAATGTAAAAAAAAAGAATACAGTTTCCTAAATTCATATTGTACTAGTTGGGGAAAAAAAGTTGCATATATTGTTACCAATCTGAATCAATTTTAAGAATTAATGATTCCTTTAGAGGTTAGATAAGCTCATTGTTTGATTCAACACCGTCCACGCGGTAGATTAAGTATTGAATAATGAATATAAGTTCAGTGGAGACTGAAGCAGCATTTGTGAAACTCCATGGAAGGAGACACCTTAAATAAGATATGATTATATAAATATTATATATATAATGGATGCAAAACTTCCATGAAATTACACACTATAGAAACTGTTATGTACAAACTAAAAGAAAACTACACTTTGCCTGCATTTCCGGTGGTAAAGAGCCATGAAGTGGGAGCACAATAGCATCCACACAGGAACCTTCTTCAAGCTTTTGGATACTATCTTCTAGTCTGGATACCATTTTATCGATATCATCCTAAAAGCATATACACCATCAGCAATTTGCAAGGTTATTAAATGATAATAAAATGGGAAACAATGAAAGCCCTAAACTTAAAGCATAAATCCCTTCAACAGATGAGCCAAATATATGATATTGCATGTTATCTCGGATATCTGATAAGGATAACAGAGTCAATGTTAAGCATTTTTATCCAATCAAAACAAGGGATAATTTTAGTTCAAAAATAACACACCTGTCCCGTCATAAAAATCAAGACATCCCCAAGTGGTTCGCGCAGATGGATATCTGTTAACAGTAATATGGATGGTTGATATCACAGCAAAACCTACAAGATAGTAAAAAATCTTACAGGATAAAGTAAACCAAAGTGAGATCTGTTTAATTGTATTTGTCGGCGAAGTATTGCAATGTGAAGAAAATTTTAATATTTTCTCAGAAAATTTATTATTAATGTGACTATATCAATTTTTGAACAAAATTTGTAAATACATTTAGGTCAGAAGAAAGAAGTTAGCTTTTTTCTTGCCGACGTGAAATATTTGTAATAACATGATAGGCTACTTTGACTGTCCAACCAAACCAATCATCAACATGGATTCACAAGTTCATTAAAAGAATCTTATATGCCCATCAATGCTGATCCAAGCCATATGAGAATTATGGGGGTTTGTGTTTGGTTCTAACCGGTGTAAAACTTTAGCAATCAAAATAGTTCAGGATCTTAATCATATGTGATCCATAATCCATACATCATTGCATGGTTGTCAAAATCAATAAGGTATTGGGATTAGAAAGTCAAAACATCTAATTGTCGTTGTATCAAATCATTAAGATCAATAAAGGTATTGGGATTAGAAAGTCAAAATATTAAATTGTTGGTTGTATCAAATCGTTAAGATCAATAAACTTGAAATTAATAGGGAAAAAATTAAAAAAGATAAAATAAATAAATGAGTCATTGCAAATGATGCTTAAAGTCTTAAGAAGAATATACTTTATATATAATTAAAAAATAATTATTAATAGTATATTAGATAGAAAAGATAATACAATTGAAAAAAAAAATCAGATTAATAGCACATAAATAATGATAATATCAGTTTTATATTATGATATTAATAATGCCACATGCTTATTTGATATAATCATATTATAACTTTATACGTTATACCTATTAGATCGCCAAATAACAAATCAAACAAAGGGGCGATTTTGAGCAAACGCTCATTAGAGAAGATAACTTGTTCTCTTTCAAACTACACTTGAGATTGAACGAGCAATCGTTTGTGAAAAAAAATCCCATTGTGGTTAGATCAAGAGATTGAATGTGGAATTTATTTGGCTTCTCAATAAAATTCAAGCATGAATTGGCAGCTACGTTGGTTGTGATTGCAAAAATTAGCCCAATTCATCTAAATTTCAATTGACTCCATCTATTTTCTAGTGAAATTTTATTCATGTCTAGCTAATTTCTTTGAAACCCTAGTTTTCTTTAAACTACTGTATCAATCTTCTTACGAAGCTCAGTTTCTTGGGAAAGCTCATAAATCTTTGCATATGCGAATCCAACTTGGAACATCCATATCAATATCAACCAATTTTGAGAGCTATGCATCATTGCTGTTTCAAACCATTACTGTTAATTGCCTTACCATTACAAAGAAAGTGGCATATTATATAAAAAGAATTCTTCCTTTTACTATTTCTTCTATTTATTGAAGTTAAACTTTAAAGTATGAGTCCTTCACTGAAAATAGATATTCTACCAATTAGAAGATGCATTCCTGGAATCACGCATTTAATAGCTTTGTTACAGAGTGAACTAGGAAAGGAGCTAAACTACTTGTGCTCATTGATGAAACTTCAACTTTCTCAAAAAATAAAAAAAAGGCCCGTGTACAAATACTCATGTTAATTTCAATATTCAAGAACTTATAATTACTTACCATTTTAATCATAATTTATAAACAAATCATAGCATAGTTATTGCATTCTGCTTCAGCTTTGAATGTTCCTACTTCTTGACATGACGTGCATTTTTATTGTCAATATGATTCAAATCCATTGCATTGAATATTGGATATTAAGGCAATGGCTTGTTCCCCTATTTTTAAAACTGAAAACATAATAATAATAATAATAATAATAATAATAATAATAATAATAATAATAATAATAATATATAATGCCTTAATTAGGCATTGTCATGCCATTCAACATCAATCCCAGCCATTAAATTCCCTTCAGATGTACTTACTAGGTTATATTGAGTATTTAGTCATCAGATGTATTATTAAAATATATGTATATGAGTACAATGGTTCTCATAAAATCAATATAACTATTATAATAGAAATTTATTCCTCTAAAGTTAGAATGAGAAAAAGTCAATTTTAGGAATTTAATCGTAGTTAAGGTTGTTGAATCCGTAGGACCATTGAGAACGAGAGACGGGGGTGAATCTCGTCGCTTTTAAAACTTTTCTTTTCTTTTAAATAAACTTATCGGAATACGCAGCGGAAATAAATAAAGAAGAATAGATACAGTTATTTTACTAGGTTCGTAGCCTCGTCGACTACTACTCCAAGACCCATGGCCCTTTGGACCGTATCCGATGGGTAATCACTAAAGATCTTTTCTGAATAACTTTCAAAGAAGAGTTCAGTTACAAGGATAAATAGAGAGTGTAACAAAAATCTACACCTTTCTAATATAATAAACAAATAAAATGTTACCAACACGAAGTAGAGAGGTGGCTTGAGCTCAGTGTGTTGGTGATGACCTTAGGGTTAGGGTTGCACAGCACAAAGTAGATTTGAGAGTGAGAATTTGATTGCACAGAACAGTACTTTTGCCTTTGTTCTCAAGGCTCTTTTTAGAGCTAAGCAAGCAACCGATCAGATCTCATTGATTCTACTGAGTGTCCGAATTCGGATATGATCCGTCGACGGAACCTGATGATCCGTCGACGAAACCCAGTGAACCTCCTCGGCACACGTCCAACTTCTCGATCTGATCCACCGCAAAATCAGCTTGATCCGTCGACTAAACAAATTTCTCCGTCTACGGAACCCAAGCTTTCCTTTCTGACTGATCTGGCTGACCGTGTTTGAATGTGCTAATCCGTCGACTGAACATACCTATATGTCAACGGAACCTTTTTACCTTTTGTTCTCTAATTCGATATGGTCTTATCTCAATGAAACCTTTGATCCGTCGACTAATCACCTTGATCCGTCGACAAAACAAGTTTTGGATCCATCGACGGAACCATCCTATCCGTCGACAGAACCACGCAGTTCTTGCAAGACAGTGTTAGCTCAGATATATAATATTTATCCTGCAAAATAGAGTTAGTATAGATATAATATTTATGCATGAAATGTATGTCTAAGATCAAGTCTGAACTTGACTTGAATCTTAGTCTAATCTAGGCTTTAATCTTCAAGTTGGTTCAAAACCTGATTAGCGCCTAAATCTCGATTGGGATACGTCAAGCATAGTAATACAAACCAGAAACTTAGTTTCGATCACACTTGCTTGGAATTCACTCCTCCAAGATTTTTCACTACCTAAGGTTCACTCCCTTAGGATTTTTCTCTTGCTTGGAGTTCACTCACTCCTCCAAGACTTCTCACCACCTAAGGTTCACTTCCTTGGGATTTTCCTCTTGCTTGGAGTTTACTCTAGCAAGACTTCTTGCCACCTAAGGTTCACTCCTTAGGTTTTCCTCTTGGAGTTCACTCCTCCAAGACTTCTCACCACCTAAGGTTCACTCCCTTAGGGTTTTCCTCTTGCCAAGCATCCGATCAACCTTGATCTGCTTGGACTTCTCACTTGCCTAGGTCAACCTTGACCAAGTCTCCATTAAACATATTGTCAAACAAACATCAAAACCCTTGCACACCAACATAATCAAAGTTCAAATCGTGAATCATTTAGTAATTTTACAAATCGTGAATCATAAAGTTTATGTTAAAAGAATAAGCAAAAAAACTACATTGTAAAAATTTGTAAGAATATCTTACTCAATACCTAGTATAATTAATATACACATAAACACAAATAATAAAATACATTATATAACTAAAGAGAAGAGTGTAAAGGTCTATCATATTATTAGATTAATATCTCTAAGATATCCCTAAACATTTCATCAATCTTCTGAGCAACTCCAATATATAAAAGAATTTGTCAAGGAGACATATTTATATTGGATCACAATTACCCTATATTCTCTCCCATCTGAGATGTCATCATCCTCCTAGTCATCTTAATCTAGTGTAATCATACCAAGAGAAGTTTAATCAATCTAAGGAATAAGAAATTTAATCATACCAAGAGCAGTTTTCAGGCAAGATTCAACATAATTTGTAGGACGCTCAGTGCTGTAAAATTTTTCCACAGGAAATAATGTCCCAGGGACATTCAATACAGGACATCCAGAGAAAAATTTAGATACTTTGACGCCATCTAGGGTTGCTGAAGTGATAAGAACTTTAAAATTTGAGGTACGTCTCTTGGTTAAGCGTTTCATTAAGCCCAGTAAAATGTCACTGCACATAAGTGTAATTATCAGAGAACAAGCTCTTCAAGTGAAAGAGTATACATATATCAACAATAGAAGAGATTCTGGGGTCTTAAATACTAAATTGGAAAACTAAAAATTAAAAAAGACACATTTTAGTGCTAATTGCTAAGTAATGCACTAAATAACAATTGCACAGTAGCACATCATATAATGTAACTATAGCCATGCCATGGATAACTGCACCAATCTAATAAATGCTAGTCGGAATAAACAACCTAATGCACATGTAAGTTTGTTCAAAATCTGACTGGATTCAAAATTAGAGCATAAACAAATAAAGTATGTCCCACTTAATGCACACATATAGCTATTAATACACTACAAATGTAATATGGCCTTTCAGACTAATCTTGAACGAAAAGGAAACATCTTAAATTAAAGATCTTTAAGCAACTCTTGCAATAATTCATTACATAGCTTAATATTGTTCCTAATAAAACCCCTTTATGACTAAATATATTCAGAGAGAACAAATTGTCAATCAAATGAAAGGTTTTTGCTTAAGATTAACATGAGAATATATTATAGGTGTGGCATCCACAAAAGCATTATTTGAGATGTCCATGTTGCATCCTGATGAGGCACAATAATTTGAAAAACTATGTTTTTCACAATTGTCAGCTTTATAGAGCATCTAGTATAGAAATTAACTGGTCATCAACAGTTTTTTTAACTAAAACTGTAGTGTGCAGATTGCCAATATTTTATTCTTTTGCCATTCTGAAAATTATGATGTATTTTCTTTTTAATAATCTTAACTGTTCAATTTTTATTAGTTGGAATATGATGCAAAAATACAAAATTGTTTCCTTAAATTGGTGGGTATAAGGTATCATTTGTCAGAAAAAGAAAAGGAAAAGACATGTTAAAATCATATACTCATCTTACGATTTAATATATTGCTAATCTAGGAAAAGAAGCTTATAAACTAAGAAAAACATCAGTACGTGTTCAAACTACGTTCATGAGCTTCATCCAAAATAATAACTGAGTATTGATTGAGCTCTGGATTAGATAGACTTTCTCGAAGAAGACAACCATCAGTTAGGTACCTGAGCATAGAAGAACCAGAATGAACAAAAAAATTTAATTATAAACACAAAATCAATCACCGGGATATGTACAATTTGTTCCGTACTTAACGCAAGTTTTTTCAGAGGTTCGATCTTCAAAACGAATTGCATAACCAACTTCTTCACCAAGTCGAACACCAAGCTCAAATGCAACCCGCCTGTCCAAATAAAACGGATAAGATAATCACAATATATAAAATTCACAGGAGAAATAGTAATGATCCACCAAAGTCTGAGAGTTCATAGCTTCCATCTCTAAAATCTTTCTAAGAGGGTAGCGGCTTCTGTCAACTGCCAGAGAGATAGATAGTGCGAACAGCGGACTTTACCTGGCAACGGAGACCGCTGCGACACGGCGAGGCTGGGTGATAGCAATTGCGCCGGAACGAGTGTAGCCACGGCGATGCAAGATCTGGGAGAGCTGGGTGCTCTTTCCGGATCCGGTCTCGCCGATGATTACGACCACCGAGTTCTCTTCCACGGTCTCGACGATCTTCTCCTCAAACTTGTTGATGGGGAGGACGGCCATGGACACGGCGGATGGAGCGCCGCCTCTCCTCCGGTCAATGCTCGTGAGCGTTCGAAGGAGAAAGAGGGCTTCAGCCTTGGGGTTCCGGTGCAGGCTATTTCTTTTATTGAATTCACCACTGTAAGCCAGTCAAAAAATATTATATAAATTTTAAATTTTAAATAATATTTTAAAAAATAAAAATACATAAATATATTAATAGAGTGAAATAATATAAGTTTAATCATAAATTTTTAAAAATTATTAGATATATTTATGAATCATGATAATATAATAAATTTAAAAAATATATAAATTTACAAACTATTAAAAATAATGGTATAAATTTGAATATATAAATATAATTTATAAAAACATAAAATTTAAGTTTGAATATATAGAATGAGCTTTAAAAAATATATAGTAAAAAAACTTAGCTAAAATTGTTATATGTTTATTTTCTATTTTAAATTTTAAAAAAATGATAATTTTGATATTTAATTTTTTAAACTGATTAATTTTAAAAATAAAATCTCATAAAAAAATTTCACCAAAATAAATCATCTAATATTTTTAAAATTATCATCTTATTAGAAAGAAAAAATTATATAATATATCATAATTAAAATTTAATTTTTAAATATTTAATTAATTATTTAAAAAATTCTAACCGCAGTACCATACCCTTTGACGTGAAGTTCAATCATGTCTTTTAAATGACTCAAAATTAATTATATAACAATTTTGACCATAGTGTCAGAGGTTTGAAAACGTATATATTCAAATTTAAAATTTAAATAAAAATAATACAATTATAATCAATTTAAAAATATAGATGAAGTTCAATAACCCCCTAAGATGCATCTATATTTTCAAATTTAAAATTAGAGAAAAAATATCATACACTAATTTTGTTCAAAATTGTTATATTTTTATTTTAAAATATTTTCTTTAATTTTATTTTATATATATATAATAATTTTTAAATTTTATAATAATTTTTAAAGACATATAATTGAATTTGATTGTTTCATATCATCCTTAACCCATCTCTTCAAACCTTGAGTATCGAGTTGTTAACTTGGTTGCACCAAGTCATACTATATGAGCTGTTCTAAAACTAACTTGGTGCTTCTCATCTGGCAGTTCCTCAATTACCTCATACAATTTTTTCTAATCTCATAAAAAATATCACATGAAAAATATTGAGAAGAATTTACTAGGGTTTCGATTTCAGCTTGTATACTAACCCTTCCTGCATCTACATCCTTGCAGTGCACTACTTAACTCCTCTAGGAGAAGAATAAGTTTTGAATGGTTAGATCACTGAAGAACATCTTTCAACTGTTTCTGGTATTGCTGATGCTTTTCGCAATATATAAGAGATCTTTACCGGTCATGTCGTTACGATAGAATACAAGAACCGTTGCGAATTATTTCATATTTATATACTTTGCTAATCTTCTAAAGTGATGGACTAAATATAAAGTTTTCATCATATACAGAACTAGGTTACAAGATGTTGCACCCGCCTGGTTGAGAAGCCAAAACATACCTGTGGAGCATGGCCAAAGAGACATGAAACATGTGACTTGCTCCGAAGCTCTGTCCAAAATTCATGTTTAGCTCAAGAAGCTTATTATATCACTCCCCGAGAAAAGCGGGCATCTCCAAGTTTATCTAATTTCTTTGCCAGCACCTTTTCAAACTGGCTATCTGAGACAGACAACACCTGGTTGAGTACAAGCTTGACCCCATAATCCCTTACCCGACTATATCTCGGTTTGATCCTCTTCGCCAAACTATAGCCAAAGTAGTGAGGAAATTTGACAAGCTCTGATTTTGGATAATCCATTGTTAAGAAGTAGTTCCATTTGGGTATCAAGTTATCAGCTAGGCTGAAGGTATAAAGAGCTCCATATCTATTGACCATGGTACTAACTTCTCCTTTGCTGTAACCCCTCTGAAGAAAAAATACTGTGATCGGCTTCAGATTAGCCTCAACACTTAGTCCAAATGTCTGGGGGCATTTGTGTGCAATAGAGGCAACATTAATACCAACTGACCCGAGATAATCAGCCGTAGGCTTGAGCTTATCTTCCACGCTATAACTTATGATATGAGGGCAGCGTGTCAAAATTTTCCCTATATTCTGCTCTGAAACACCCAACTCGGAAAGGTAATCCACAGTTGTCTTCACCTTCTGTCTGCTGTAGGTGAGCAACGCTGGGAATCTATATATAACCTTGCCCCACTTGTTCTTGTCTACACCGAAGTTCTCTAAATAAGTCATCATAGGTTTCAGATTCTGTGACATGCTTATACCACACAACTGAGGTCTTTTGATAAGAATAGTGGGGATATCAGATTGAGGAACACCAAGCTCCAGAAGAAACTCTACTACAGGTTTGATTTTACGGTCCAAACTATAATAAGCAAAGGCTGGGAATTTACGGATTATATCCTTAATCTGTTCAAGCTTCACTCCAAGGTTCACAAGGTACAGAACATTCTCAGGAAGATGACCATCTGAGTTCAGTTGACTTACGCGGGCTATGGCTCTTTCTATCTTAGAATCAGAATTAGCACAGTTTGTGGGAACAGTTGATGCAGCTGGTTCTGCACCTGGAGGATCTGGGAAGTTCCCAACGAAATCTGTTAACGAGTCTCCATATTCTTTGTGGAGCCATTCAAGGTATGGAACAAGTGCATCTCTGATTTCAAGAGTTGTAAGTTCTCTCCCTGCAAGATAAACATGATAGACCAGTCAGGATTCAGTTGCAGATACTCTGAGAGTATTTTAGAATGAAGAGAACAACTGTCTCGTTTGATCGAACCTACTAGGTATCGAGATTTATGGATAGATTGAAGCTTCAAGATAAGGTGGTCAATAAAACGATCTGATTTGTTGATAATTCTTGTCGATACCATGTTGCTCAACCCTTGTTTTCTCAGAAACAATGTCAGTACAGCTTTTGCCTCCTCTCTTTCGGCAGTTAATAAACTTAAGGGAATTGTGGATAAGTCATGGTGAAGAGCTAATTCAGATTCATCTGCAACAGAATCAGAAATTTACTAAAGTTCAAGAGAAGGTGAAAAGAATTTTCGTGTTTCTGCCTTAATAGTTGAACTATCATGTTTAGAGTTGTTGATAATCTTATTACAAAAAGCATTGAAAATTCAGTATAAAAAGCTTACAGGTTCTTGCTTTGCAGAGAAAGAACTGTTGGGAAACTTTCTGCTGAATCCTGTTTCAGAAAAAGTAAACCTTCTGAGAAAACAGAGTGATAAATATTGATAGGTTTGTTTGAGACAATAATTATCTAGTAAACATACATGAGCTCAAATGTGTATGTAACCGAGTCCAATTTACCGAGATCTATTTCCTATAATATCACTAGCAAACACATAAACTCTAACTTCTGCTTGATTAATTGTTGTCTAACCCTCAGCATGTAAATGGTAAGCAAGCCAATATTTTTTGATATTTCAACTACAAACCAACCATAAGTGTATTTACACCTATTAACATGACTCATTCATAGAACTTATACTAGTATTAACTTGAAGGAACATCAACTTGAGAACCTTTCTCATTTCTTGGCTAGTTTTCACTGTAGATAGATTTAATCCAAGTGGCCATTGATTGAATCAACCATGTGATATATATTCCCACTTACTAAGAATGATAGGTCATTTGTCATTGCTCGCTCATCTTTCATAAAACTAGCAACACACCAACCATAAGTGTATTTAGTATTCACACCACTTTTAAGAGTCTAACCCACAAGCATTATAACATATTTATTCTTCTCTTATGAAGTAATTTCAAGTTTAAAGAACAATTTTACCTATTTACATGAGACCCCTATAGACACTCGGTAACATACCAAATGGATTTTCATGGCGAATCTCGTTTAGTGTAACATACCTACATATCACTATATTTATAGGCACGAGATCACCTATCACATAACAGAAACATAGAAACATAGTATGTACTGGTTATACCATGCAATCAATGTTTTGTCTCAAAATTACTATGACCAAAGACATTTTAACAGTATTGCCTCATGCTTTGCGAGTCCGACCAAAGGCATTTCAGTTTCCTTTGCAAGTCGTCTGCCCCACCGACCAGGCAGGAGGAAGGGTTTCAGTACTTGGAGTGTCCTTAGTCTTTGTTGGACTAAGGGACTCCTCAGTCCTCAGGCTTCACCTCCCATCAACTCCACTCCTCCATTCCTTTCCAAAACCCTAATAGGCAGTAATAACTCACAGCAAAGAGGGATGATAAGGCACCTAAACCTACCTCGATGTCTGTGGCAGATCAGTAAGCAAAATGTGGTATATCCTCCATTTCTACCAGAAGACAACACAAGTACCTGGAAACGGATGTGAGAGGGAAAGAAAACGGTGGTCTCTTGCGGAACTCCCGTGAGGCTCCACAGACGGGTCTTCGAGCTGAGCGAGCGACGGACGCAGAATCGGGAACCAGGAGAGGTCGAGAAACCGCCATTAGAGGGTGATGACGAAGGGAGACGGTGGTGGATTCAGCTTGCCCTTGCCCTGCCGTGCCGCCGCCGCAGTGGCCACGTTCGGATTCGGCTAACGCTGGAATGGGGGCTTCATCTCGGCGGTCCAGGTGGGAGGATCAAGGAGCGGAAATCCAAATCCGTTGTGGATTAGACGGAAACGGAATGCGATTTGCAGCGCCAGATTCGTCTTCATCTTCTTGTGTTTACTGCTGAGGACGGATGGATGGATTACTAAATAAAAAAAAATATATATATATATATATATATATATTTTTATTTAGTAATTATTTGGTCTTGCCATTCACCTAAAAAAGATGACTGAGCATTTCAATAGTTTGTTTATTTAAAGTTTTTTTTTCAAAAAAAAAAATTCTATTACAATTATTAACATTAAAAAAATAATTATCATTAGTTGAAAAATAGAAACACGGACGAACTTGGATGAATGAGAGAAAACAATCAATGATGAAAAAAATCATCATGGAATGGAAGGAGGGAATAGAATCCTTTAGTAGTTGTGACTACCCAACTACTAAGTGAGCTCGTGCTCGTGCTCGTGCTCGTGCTCATGTTGTGAACTCCGCATTGTAGCAACACCATGAACTCTAGCTCGCGGCCTCTCCATGCTGCCGTGAGTTGGCGGCCCCACAATAACACCACGAGTTCACAATCGACAATTTTATAATAAGAGGAATTAGAATTCACAATCACAACTATCTAAGTTTATCATTTTCGTAGTCAAATTTTAAATTAAAGTAAACGGGACAAAAATAATCCGACAAATTTAGAATATGTACTAATCCAGTCTGAGTATTCGCAGTCGAACTCTTTTTAGTAGGTCAAATGCAAGTCGGGTTGACTCCTTGTGAGTCAATTTTTGTTGGGTTGGCTTCTCTGTCGAATCAACTTTTGTTGAGTCGATTGTTACCGAGTTAGCTATTGGCAGGTTGGTTGATGTCGTGCTAAGCAATGCAAGGACTCAAATGAGGATTATGACGATGGCGGCAGGAAAGACTAGAAAAAAGGTTAGAAGCTAAGAGAAGTCCAAGTGAACATTGGCGATACTCCTCCGACGTTTAAGTCAGATTATGTAAAAAATAATAGTTTACTGAGTCACGTAATCAAAGTTTCGGAATATTCAAATCACATAGGTAAATTTTAAAATTATCAAATCATATATCTAATACTCATTTTATCCCTCCGCATTTACTAAACAGATTTTTGAATCAATTGAAGTACTATAGCAATTGATTTGATAATATTCTGCGATGATGAATAGTTTTCCAAATCAATTGCGTTACTGTATCAATCAATTCGGAAATCATATGTGACAATGAATAAATTTCCCAATCGACTCGGACATGAAAAATAATGTTGGAAGCTCATTTTAAATGATACGATGATGATAATCACTGACCGACATCACAAATGAGATCATTGGACTCTCTTTGAACATACAAAAATTTCGATTTTTGGAATGGCTAAAGTTCATTCGCCGATTTCGTCAAAAAGTGACTAATGAATCTAGAGACCTCAAAATGACATGGAATAAGGACTTATGTACTTGACTAGTTCTCCTGAATGTATTCATGCCCTCAAACACCATTGTGATACGTCGTATTAAGCGCAACGATATTTTCAACTCGATACGGGCTTGAGAAATAATGTCGAAAGCTTATTTTAAATGATACGACGAATGATAATCACTAACCAACACTACAAATGAGATCCTTGAACTCCCCCCTTTTTGAACATATATTTTTTTAAAATTTTTGGAATAGCTAAGATCCATCAGCCAATTTTGTCCAAAAGTGGTTGATGGACTTAGAGATCTCGGAATGACACGAAACCAAGTCATATATGTTTGTCTAGTACTCCTGAATGTATTCATGCTCTCAAACACTATTGTGATACACCGTATTGAGCGCAACGATTTTTCCAACTCGATTCGGGCACGAGAAATGATGTTGAAAACTCATTTTAAGTGATACAATGATGATAATCACTAACCGATACCACAAATGAGATTATTGGACTCCCCCTTTCTAAACATATTTTTTTTTTATTTTTGGAATGATTAAGGTCCATCATCAGTTTCGTCCAAAAGTGACTGATGAACATAGAGACCTTGGAATGACATGAAATAAGGACCTATGTGTTCGGTTAGTTCTCCTAAATATATCTGTGCCCTCAAACATCATTGTGAAACACCTTATTGATTGCAGTGATTTTTTCAACTCGATTCGAATAGATATAACATCAATTCTTAGTAGGTTCATGAAAATCTCAAAATTTAAATGTAGATATAACAAAATGACTCAATCTATAATCATTTCCCATTCGTTGTATCTTAGTGTGTTTCACATATGTCATTCCGAGGTCTCCATCAGCCACTTTGGGATGAAAACCGGCTGATGAACCTTAGCCATTCCAAAAATAAAAAAAATATATGTTTAGAAAGGGAAGAGTCCAAGGATCTCATTTATGATATCGGTCAGTGATTATTATCGTTGTATCATTTGAAATGAGCTTCTGACATCATTTTTCATGCCTGAATTGAGTTGAAAATATCGTTGCGCTCAATACAGTGTATCACAATAGTGTTTGAGGGAATTGATACATTCAGGAGAACTAGCTGAGCACATAGGTCTTTATTCCAGGTCATTTTGAGGTCTCTAAGTCCATCGGCCACTTTTGGATGAAATTGGTTGATGGACCTTAGCCATTCCAAAAATCAAAAATTTTATATGTTCATAAATGGGAAGTCCAAGGATCTTATTTGTGGTATCGACCAATGATTATCATCATCGTATTATTTAAAATGAGCTTCTGACCTCATTTCTTATATCTGAATCGAGTTGAAAAAATCGTTGCGCTCAATATGGTGTATTGCAAATAATATATGAGGGCATGAATACATTCAGGAGAACTAGCCAAGCACATAGGTCATTGTTCCATGTCATTCTGAGGTCTCTAAGTTCATCAGCCACTTTTGGACGAAATCGACTAATGGACCTTAGTCATTCCAAAAATCAAAAATTTTATATGTTCAAAAAGGGAGAGTCCAAGAATCTCATTTGTGGTGTCGATCAGTGATTATCAACGTCGTATCATTTAAAATGAGCTTCCGATATTAGTTCTCATGCCCGAATCGATTAGGGAATTTGTCATTGTCATAGATGATTTCTGAATCGATTGCTACAATAATGTAATCGATTGGGAAAATTGTTCATCGTCGTAGAATATTGTCGAATTGATTGCTACAGTACCTCAATCGATTTGGAAATCTATTCAGTAAATGCAAAGGGGTAAAATGAGTATTGTGTTCGTGATTTGATAATTTTGAAACTTATCTACATGATTTGGATATTCCGAAACTATGATTACGTGGTTTAGTAAATTGGCGAAAAAAATTGAAGGAAGAAATAGGAAATGAGTGAAAAGCAATAAATCTCACATACCTCCGATGTTGTCATCAATACTTTTATATATGGAATAGGGAAGGTAACTCTTCTTCACTTCACAAAGGGCACGACCTCTCGATAACTAGTGTCTTTGTAACCATTGCTAGCCTTGTTGCATCCGAGTTCAGGAACAACTTGATCTTTAACTTGGATTTTATTCGGACGGACTCGACTCAAATTCGATTGGAATGAGCCAACCTAACCCAAGCTTGACCTAGTCTGGTTTGACTGGGACTCACTGTGAAGCCTAACGTGAACTTGTTGTTGATCGAATTTTGGACTGGCCATGTGGCCTCTGTCGTCTCTGTCACATTATGTCCATCTATCTCGACTTTTATAGAATCTATTCTTTTTCTTATCTGCACCTCAAGTAAATAAGTAAATAAGGCATAAAAATATCATACATATTAGTGTATATATGGTAATAGATTATGATTGTAATCAATCATAATTAATTAAGGATCTTTTCCTTAATTAACATTAGTGTATATATTGAAATAGATTATGATTGTAATCAGTCATAATTAATTAAGGGTCTCTTCCTTAATTAACTTATGTTAATGTGTATAAATGAAGAAGTTCATGCCCCCAGGGCAATGGTGCAATGGTTAGGCCCTCCAATAGATAATCAAGGGATCTAAAGTTCGAATTTCAGTTGCGGCGTACTGCAAGAAATTTTTTCTCCAATGAGAAGCAGAGGTTGGTGGAAAACTTTCGTGGGGCCAGGCCGGTCACCCCAGGTCCGACGTTACCTGACCTGGTTAATTATAAATGAAGAAGTTCATATGTAATGACATATACATAAAATAATATTCCTCCTATTCTCTCTGAGTTTTATCATGGTATCAGAGTCATGATTGAATCTTGACAACATCTTCGTCTTATGTGACGACTACCTATTGGAAGTCGGTTGAGGGGTGCTCTTAACATTGCTACCTCTGTCATTGTGACGTCACCCTTGCGCTACTCTTTTGCGCTGCCTAGCCACTATATTGCCCCTTCTGCAACTGAAGATCTTTGTCGCCCCAATTAGCAGTCTTCTCAGTAGCTTGGTCTCTTCCCCTTGTGCCAATCTTCGTTGGTCTCTTCTCCTCTACTGCACATCCTCCAGGAAGTGTCATCTTGTTAGCAAGGGTCTTCTTTCCTATTATTATTATTATTATCATTATAGGACATCATCTTCCAACAATTGGATAATTACTTCAATGGAAGCTTCTAAATTTTCTCAATACATCCCCTATCCTATAAATATTACATTTGATAGAACAAACTACGATTTGTGGGATGAAGAAATGTGCGACTTTCTTAAAGGAAGACTTTTTTGGCGCATTGTTACTAGTGAAATACCTAAATCCACACAAAAGCCAGAAGAAGCAGAAGATACATTTACAGAATGTCTAGTCACTTGGGATGGCATGAACCACCAAATTTTGACATGGTTTTGAAATATTTATGCTAAGGGAATTAAGCTCGACTTTCGACGTTTTGATACTGCTCAAGAGGTATGAAATTTCTTAAAGAAGCATTATTCTGTATCTGATGATGTCAACCAATTTCAGCTATATAAGAGACTTCATCAAATGCAACAACAACCAGAACAAACAATTCATAGCTATGTCTTAGAATTATAAGAAATCTGGGATCAAATTGCACTTGGTGATCTTGTATGGCCAAGTACTAACGCAACTACCATCTATGCCAATCTCCGCGATCGTTAACATATCTAGCACTTGTTGATGACTCTCCGAGATGATTTTGAGTTTGTTAGAAGTTCTCTTTTTCATCGAGGATCCTTGCCAGACCTCAACACCGTGATTAAGGAGTTAATCACCGAAGAGACTCATCTACATGTTCTACACATAGAAAAGTCTGTATCTTCAGTTGATACTATCTTGGTTGTTTAGCACCTTAACACTCTATCAAAAAGTCATACAGAGACTCCTGCAATTATTGTAAAAAACTTGAACATCATATTTCTGAATGCAAAAAACTTATCTACAAAAATGCTACACAAGGTCAATCATCTAAAGTTCTTCACTCTACATATTCTTCTTCTTCTGCTGCTGCTGCAACAGACGGTCCAATAGAGAGCACTTTTCCAAAATTCTCCTTCAAAAACCTTCAGTCACTTCTCCAACATCTCCAACCAGATAATGGTACTATATCTCCCCTTGCCCTATTTATTACTTCAGGTACTTTTACTTCATGATTCTTTGATTCTGGTTGTTGCAATTATATGACTTCTAAATCCTCTATTTTTACATCCTCTAGAAAGTCATATGTTCCACATATTGTTCACACCGCTAATAATACTACATTACATGTTCAGAGTATAGACACTGCTCAAACCTCTACTTTGTCTTTACTTGATACTTTTTTTTTCCAAAACTTTCCCTAAATCTTATATCTGTTGGACAATTATGTGACCTTAGTTTTAACTTATTATTTTGGAGTCATGGTTGTATTGTGTAGGATCCATAGACAAGCAAGATCCTTGGAACAGGGCATAAGGTTGGGCGGTTTTTTTAACTGACTTCTCTGTGTCTTCCATCACAAACCCTTGTTGGAGTTGTCGCCTCTCAAATTTGGCATTCTCAGCTAGGTCATTCATCTATTGACCGCTTGGGATCTCTGATTTCTAGTGGTTCTCTAGGCTTTGTTAAGAAAGATACTTTTGATTGTGTTTCTTGTCAATTGTCTAAAGTCATGCCTTACCTTTCTTGCCAAATGATTCTATTTTTTTAGCTCCTTTTGATATGATTTACTTCGATATATGGGGTCCTACACCACATGACACTATGGGTGATTTGAAATATTATGTGATATGTAGGATCGAAAAGCGCGATAGAAGGAGGGGTTGAATATCGCTCATCGAAGACCTTTCTTTCATTTTACGAAAACAATCACAGAGTTGCAAAACACAAATGCTTAGTCGTTTACTTAGTTCCAGCGACTGCTACTCAAAGGCCTACAATCCCTTGGATCGTTTCGGTTAGGCAATACACTAATCTTCTCCTTTCAAGAATCTCTCGGAAACAGAGAAAGTATCGTACAATGATATAGAGAATAATATAAATTACTATTCTCTATTACAAATGAAATATGCAAGTAATATAATATTATTGACAACAACTTAGTAGAACTTGAGTGTAGGTTGTTGGAGAGTCTCTCAGCGTGTCAATCAACAGTACTTGCAAGAATAGAGCAACAAATGGAAGAGATGGATTGTTAGAATTGTGTTAACAACCTCTGACCTTGAGGCTTCTTTTATAAGATTTTCTACCAGTCAAGTGAACCTTTGATCGGTCGACCGAACTCCAGAACCTGCCCAGGATCACGTCCAGGTTCATGATCTACCCAAATCGTATCTTTCACAAAATTTGCCTTTATTGATCGACTGACAACCCTATTAGTCGATTAAACTTCAGAGTTTCCTTCGGTGCTCGATATGATCTTATCCGATTTGCGCTTACTAAATGTGATCAGTCGACTAAACATTTTATTGGTCGATTGAATGGTTATTTCCTTCTTTGCTTGGATTCAAATCTGATCTATGTTTATCCACTTGGATTGGTTGATCGAAACACCATCTTCGGTTGACCAAACCCTTTAGTCAACCCGAACATTGTCTCTCTACAAAACAAAGTCAGCATAGTATATATATAGTGACAATTCCTGCAAAATAGAGTTAGAAACAGATATTCATGCATGAAAGAGTCTGACAGTTAGGACTGTCTAATCTCGACTTAGAAACATCTGTTAATTTCTTCAGTCGAATCAATGCCTAAGGTTGTTTTCAAAATAAGAACACATCATCACACCTTCTTTTCATAAGGACTTCTCTTCTCCAGATTCTTACCTTACTTACCCCCAAACATCTAGTTCAGCTGATCTGTTTGGACTTCCTCTTGCTTAGTGTCTGATCGACTTGATCCACTAAGACTTTTCATGCAAAACTAAATTAGTACAATAGTAATAATAGTAATACAAAGTAGTGTTAGCAACACTATACTTAGGTTTACCAAAAGTCACTAGTTCGGTTGACCACGCACGATGGACCGAAAATTTTTTGGTCATACTTGCTTGGAGTTTACTCCTCCAAGACTTCTCACTACCTAAGGTTTACTCCCTTAGGATTTTCCTCTTGCCAAGCATTTGGTCACCCTTGACTTGCCTAGACTTTTCTTCTCCTAGGTCAATCTTGACCTATCAGTCTTTTGCCTAGGTCAGTTTTGACATGTAAGGACTTCTACCTTTGCCTAGGTCAATCTTGACCTGTTAGAACTTCTCTTTTGCCTAGGTCAGCTTTGACCTATTAGGACTTCTCTTTTGCCTAGGTCAACTTTAACCTGTCAGAACTTCTTTCTTTGCCAGTCATTTAGTCAACTTTGACCTGACTAGATTTTTTCCTTACTAGTCATCCAATTAACCTTAACCTGACTATACTTCTCACTTTGCTAGTCATCTGGTCTACCTTGACCTGACTAGACTTCATTAAACATATTGTCAAACAAACATCAAAACCCTGAAGGTCAATTCTACCAACATGATGTTTATTGATGATTTTTCTCGTTACACATGGATTTATTTGATGTGCAATAGGTCTGAATTGTCCTCCATATACATTTATTTTGCTCACATGATTCAGACTTAGTTTTCCACTAAAATCAAAATGTTACGCATTGATAATGTCATGGAATATAGAGACTCAAAATTCACTCAATTTCTAGCACATCAGGGTACCATTATTCAAAGATCTTGCCTTGTAACCTCTCAACAAAATAGTCAGGTAGAATGCAAACATAAACACATCCTCAATGTTGTTCGAGCCCTTCTTATTTCATCCTCTTGTCTTGAAACCTTTTGGGGGGAAGCATCATTCACAACCGTTTATACTATCAATTGTATCCCTTCTCCCATCATAAGTAACATCTCTCCCTTTGAGCGTCTTTTTAATCGAGCCCTTGATTATCATACTCTTAAAGTCTTTGGTTGTGCTTGTTTTGTACTATTAC
Organism: Hedychium gardnerianum; assembly: GCA_038050645.1. NCBI lineage: Eukaryota > Viridiplantae > Streptophyta > Magnoliopsida > Zingiberales > Zingiberaceae > Hedychium > Hedychium gardnerianum. The sequence continues at coordinate 11,064,002 of JBBUKS010000035.1, forward strand.
AACCTCACGAGCACACCAAATTAGAACCTTGAATCTGACTATGTTGTTTCCTAGGATATGACATCAAACACAAAGGGTATAGATGTTGGGATCCACTATCTCAAAGACTTCATATATCTCATCATGTAACTATTATATTTGAGAGGTGTCCTAAGGCAATTACCTTATAGTATGTACTATTTATTAAATAAATAGATGATTCACTATTTGAGTGCACATTCTTTATGTGTATAATTAGATCTTAAACTTACTTACTGAATGCCCGCAAGATAATTCATAGCATAAGAGAACTTGTTATTGGATCACAACTAGTGAACATCTCTACATGTGTAATTATGAATGTATTGAAACATTCCCTAGTCAATGAATTGATGAGTTCAGACATCATCGATTCTGTGAGACTAGTATGTGTTATACTCTTTGGTTTAACCAAGCAGTCACTCCTCACTGGCTGAAGACATTGGGATGTCGAGAGTTAAACATGGATGATAGTTAAAGGTAACTAGTTCATTGGAGTGGTCTGCCATGAGACTTCATATGAGTTTGTACATATATAGATATGTCAATGAAGATCTTATTGTAACTCAAAAGCAAGTTTCCTTTGACTTGAGATATTCAAGTCACTTTAGTCATAAAGACTTATACTTTAACATCCTAAGCAAGCATCTCCTTGGAGATATAGCCCAAGGATGATTGGGTATAAGTTAAAGTACCCGAAGGTATTTGGATAGCCCACAGAAGATTCACCACTCCTTGTGAGGAGATGTACACCCTGTGACTACTTGTCAAGATTGTTACTCAAAGTCTTTGGCTAAAGCAATACATGTCAAGAGTATAGTACTCTTGGACACATTCTGAGTAATTTGAATTCATAAGATGAGGATTTAACTTAGGCTAGGTGTGACATAGTCATCCTAATGGGGACTGACATATAGATCATGTCTTGAACCAAGTGGGTATAAGACGAGTAAAAGGAACGAAACACGACTCACTGTAGCTGCTGAAGGGTTCAAGAACTGTTCTGGAATCAATTATGATTTTTTAATTAATTGAGGATCATGATGTACTACTAAGTGTCACTCATGATCATTCCATAATTAATAGTTAATTATGGACGACCAATATAAACTTGGAATCTACAAGGTCACACACACTGTGAGATTATCCGAGAGACATAAAATGAGTTTGAGAATTGAATTCTTAGATCGAGAGAGACTGAGTCTGGTTGGACCAGACGAAGGGTAAATCTGAAAAGGGTTTGGCGTGATAGAAGTGTGGATAGGCCACGTTTTTTGAAGATGAATTGTTGGTGCTGGAAGCATTAGCTAATCGAACCTGTGTTTTAATGTTGGCAAAAGTTTAAAGTTAAGCTTATTGTTGTTCTAATGAGCTTGACTAAGTGTGTAGGAAAGTCTTAATTCAGGCTAGGCAAATAAGTCCTGGTCAGTTAGACTGGACAAAAAAGTCTTGGGCAAGATAACTGGGCAAGGAAGTCCTGGTCCGAGTGGACTAGGCAACAAAGTCCTGATCAAGATGACTAGGCAGAAGACATGGCAAATTAAAGACGTCTGGCAGAAGTCCTAGGGGTCAAGGACACTAGGCGGGAAGCCCTAGGAGTTGAGGACACCAGGCAAAAGTCTAAATGGGTTGAGGATCGGACGTCTAGCGGGAAGTCCCGAAGGTCAAGATCAGATGCTGAGAAAAAGTCCAAACAGGTCTGGAGGACTGGATGTTTGGCAACAGGTAAACTCTCCTAAGATGAGTAAGTGAAGACACATTCCCCGTTGAGGGAACAGTAAGCATCAGTC
>JBBUKS010000035.1:11072915-11085208 GCA_038050645.1 Hedychium gardnerianum
CCTTGCTTAAGTAAGAAGCATGAGAAATAGTTTCTTTTATTTACAGGGCTATTCACCCCCCTCTAGCCGATCGACTCGGACCTACATCATGCATTGATTATATTTGCTAACTCTTTTGTTACAGGTAGTTTGTACTAACGTATTTTGCATGAGTTAGAGCAAAAGTAAGCTTCGGATGAACAGTGCTCGGTGTGCTGGAGGCACCTCAGATGGCTGGGGGTCCCTCAGCGCTGGAGGTGCCTCGGATGGCTAGGGTCGCCTCCGTACTGGAGGCGCTAGAGGCGCCTCAGATGGCTAGGGGCGCCTCAATGCTAAAGGCACTGGAGGCGCCTCAGATGGATGAAGGTGCCTCAGCGCTTGGATAAGCATCGTTGACCCGCAAAGTTGATGGAGGCGCTCTGGAGTGCTCGGAGGCGCCTCGGAGTGGATAAGAAGCGAGTTATTTGAATCAGATTAGCCTCAATGGAGGCACCCTCAATGAGCTATAAGAGAGCATATCGACCAGCAGCAAAATACAACTTTTTCATACGCTATTTCGACTTCATACTGCTGTCCCGGAGCTTTAAAACTACTGTACTACAACCCTTCAGCAGAATCCTCACCAACTCACGAGCTCAACCTGTATTCAACTTCTGTGATTGGTAACGCATAATATTTTTTTTAATATTTCTGTAATTGCACAGGAAAGTGTAGGATTGTTACACTTTCCTCATCTTGTACGTGATTGTTTTTTCGGAGGTTTTTCGAAAAAGGGTTTTAGTGGATTTTCCAACGATACGATCCGAAGAGTCGTCGGCCTTGGAGTAGGAGTCGACGAAGGCTCCAAACCAAGTAAAATAAACATGTTTTTTTTTTCTTTTATTGTCTTCCGCTACGCACTTAAATTTTACGAACGATTTTAAAAACTGGAAAAGAAGATTTTAAACACGTGATTCACCCCCCTCTCACGTGCACTCGATCCTACATGTTGTTGTAGCAGCTACGAAACCGTAGTTGCTATAATGTGGTTCGCAGCCTTGTATAAACACATTGTAGTAGCTACAGTTCCAATAGCTGCTACAACATAAGTTTGATATTATAGCAGCTATAAAATCGTAGCTGCCACAACGTAGTTCACAACCTTATACAAACTGAAAATATTTAAATAGTAAACCACATCCATAGCCACAACCATAGTCGATATGAAAATAAAACTTTAAATCAAATACTAAAAATTTATAAACATTGAAAATTTATAAATATCGTAAATGTAAATGTATAATAGTAAACCAATATGTCAGATTACATGCATCAAATATTTACTTACATATTTCAAATCTCATACAAAATGCACATGATTTCATTGAACAATCATGACATTTACTTACAAATTCCAAACCTCATATAAAATGCAAAGACTTTCATTGTATTCATGTATTCAAACTATTGGAGGATTCCTACAAGATCGACGATTATGACCTAGAAATGAACACCTTGTACACCTTTTTTGAATTTTGTCACTGTGTCTACTTTCAATGCGTGCATTTCATCGTCTTCCTGGTTGTACATGACACCTAGGAGGGAGCAGATGGGGATTAGTGGACTGATATATCTAATACTTCTTACTTCTAGTTCCATAGATAATATCATTGTATGTGTTTCTGTAGTATAATGTCAAATAGTAATATTTACAATAATTGTAAGGATCTAAATGAGCATGCCCAATTGCACACATTGCATGAGAACATAGAACACCATGAATGTCAAACTTACGACAAGTACAATGTCTTTCAAACAAATCAACGACATAAATACCAGTATTGGTGCTTACTTGAAATTCTATATTGGAACAAGGGTGAATACTATAATGCATGCCCTATCTATTGTACTTTTTTAGTAGATCTTCGACGTAACGAGTCATCTTGGTTAATAATTTTTCACCAGACTGCCTACGAAAATGAAACTATTTAGATAACTTTTTCCTAGTGTACTCTCTCAGGCCACATATTGATAATTCACATGTAGGCTTCAGGACTGCGTTCATGCACTCTAAACCATTAGTAGATAGCATGTGGAACCTTCATCAAGAAAAATAAGCATTAGCCCATTTATCCTTCTCCACTTTCTCAACTCACTCATTGCTCTTAGTGTGTTACATTCTCATCTTATCCATGCACTCATTGTAAGTGAGCTTAGTGCATGCTTGTGCTACAACCCATATCAACTTTTCTGCCTCTCTATCTTTAAATCCTTAGTGCATGCTTGTGCTACAACCCATATCAACTTTACCGCCTCTCTATCTTTAAATCTGATACCAAGTTCTTGGATAGGTGTATGAGATAAAAACCATGGTGTGACTCAGAAAATACATCCTTAATAACATGTAGTATGCCAGGATTTCTATCATTTATAATTGATATGCATTTATCTCCTATAATCTCATTTCGAGGTTTAGTCAAGAACCATTCCCAAGCAAGTCTACTCTCAATTTCTGCAACTGCAAAAACTATGAGGAATAATCCATTGGACCCGTCCACACCAAATGCCATCATAAGAACTCCAGGGTACTTCCCTATAAGGTGGCAAACATCAATACCAATAACTAGACGTAGATATTCAACAAATGCAAGCATATAAACTCCAATAGACAAGAAGACACGCTAAAAGTGACCATCATATGTTGACCATACGTGCACCATCGTCTGATTATCAATCTTTAATTCTCTAGTAAATGCATACAAATCATTGTACGATTCAGCATAATTCCCATGTACATTAATCATTGCTTGGAGTTTAGCTCTCAATATGTTCTGCTATGATATTGTCACTCCAAATCATTTTTGAATGTCTCGTATAATCATCTTTGGAGTGTATTTTTTACTATTCATGACTTGTTATTGAATCTCACTAGCAACCCAAGAACTAGTTCAGTTTTTGTGGTCTCTATTTTTCATCATAGATGATGAACATGTGTGCAATTTGTCAAACACCGTGATCCAAAAATTTTAGACCCCCTAGCAATAATTCTCCAAGAACAAGGCTAAACTTTACAAATAGATTTCATTTTATAACTTTTTGTCTCCTTGTGTCTTATCTCAAAGCTTTTATATATCACATAATCCTCTAGAATTTTTCTAAACCTTTTATCATCATAGAACACTTGACCAACTTTTGATGATTTGTCACTGCTCTGCTCATCTGCGTCAGCAGTAATCATTTTCTTGCTGCTCAAATACAAACTAGTATTCATCTTCTAGGGACACAAAGTTAAAATAATCTTCATCCCCTTCTAAATGATATCCGCCCTCATCTAGCTGATGTGATAATCCATCTTCCTCCTCTGCTATAATATTAACGTCAACTTATCTTGTATAGGAATATAGTGTAGCCTCTTGTACATTTTGTGCTTGTGACTCACAATGATGTCCTTGGTTGATGGATTGCCTAGTGGATGAGGAGGACACCCACTGTTGCTCAATATTATTAATATAAGATAGTAAATAAGTAGAAATTGATGAATCCTTGAAAACAAATAAAGTGAGTTACGAAAAAAAAAAATTATTTACGAACAACATATGATTTTTAATTATATAATTATATTAGCACTACTAGCTACAATGTTATAGCTGCTACAACGTTGTAGCAGCTACTGACGTTATGACATCGGGCAGGATAGTGATTATCCCGTGGGATGAAGAGAAAGAGGATTTGTGAAGAAGACAAGAAGAGAAATCAAGAAAAAAACAAAGAAGAACCATCGTTCTCTAGATTTTACCGACAAAAAAAACTTTATTCCACAATGAAGGATCATCTTTAAACAACTAAACATGACTTTTATATTGACCCAAATCCCTAAGACGCACAAGAAAGAAAGAAAAATTATAGAAAAAAATAATCCTAATAGAATGAAAAAATCTTAATATAAAGAAAAAAAATCCTAATAGACTCAAATCTTAATAATTCTAAATGTATTCAAAATCTAAAAATACAAAATATGAAAATTAAGAAAAATATCCTAAATACCAAAAATATCAAAAATTACCAAAAGATGAAAATTACCAAAAATACCCTAAATACTAAAAATTATTGAAAATAGAAAATAGATATTCGGATCCTCCTGCATCAGTCGCCCCGGGTTGAAAAAAATTTATCCTCGAGTTTAGAATAGTGTCATGTGGTAGTCTAGAGAAAGATCATCTGACAACAAATCGATAAAATTTTGTTGGACTTTGAAAATTCTCGTCGATCTAGATGATGAACATAGTTGTACCAGAACCGAGACTCCCCCTTCTAGTATGTTGACATCGTACATTGAAATTTTGAAATTTGTTGTATCCATTTGTTTAATGTCTGATCTTGAGATTTGCTTGGCTTTGTTTTTCTTGTGTTCCATAGTATTAATTTCTTTCTGAAATTGTTCTCTACAACCCAACTCACAATGTTGTTTTAATTTAATCACCAAGCATATATTCACCTTTCCAGACAAATTTAAGTGGTAAAAATCATTTGAACTCACTGGTGCAAATCCCATGCAACCCCTTCACCGCTAAGAGTTCTTCTATCATTGCATGACTTAATCCTTTGTCATCAGTTATTGCATCAAAAAATTCATCAGTAATGTCGCTATTAAGCATTTCCTCCATAGTGTCATATGAATCGATTCCAAGGAAATTGCTCATAGCCTTGAAGACACAGTCATTCTTTCTTTTCCTTGTTCTGTTGATCTTAACATCATCTGCGGAGACCTCAACTATGTCCAGTGGTATGATGCCGGGAATACCTCCAAAATCATAAGACATGTTAAGTATCTCATTTAAATATTTTTCTTCAAAATACCCCAGCCAGAGTGGTCCAGATTTGAAGTCATCCATGTTCACACTGTTGCCATTTTGCAGTCTAGGAATGTTCAATTTCATTTACCTCGGCTTCCTTTGGAATGATTTGGGAATTATAACCACCTCTTGCCAGGAACAGATTTGTTTTGCTTCAATGATTTCTTGGTGCTCAAGATGGTCAAAGTTTTCTATTCCCCCTTCATCAGAGCAACTGCTTTTGCAACTTTGAAATTCACTGACAAGTTTGCAATAGCCTTTGCAGATTCAGACTGTACACCCTCCCAAGAAGATCGAGCAAGTTCCAAAAGCAAAGGTATTCCACCGTTTTGCATCACTGCTTCTGCTCTTGCAGGTTCCACTGCAGCAATCTCATCCCCTGACATAATTTCATCAATAAATTCATTGTCATACACCGGCTCACTAATCGCCTCGGTTTCGTCTTCCTCAATCAATTGGTAAGACTTCTCCATGTAATCATCGACCGGTCTTGCACCCCACCTCCACGCATGAAGTCACTGAGACAGAGTTTGAGTGCATCCAAAAGGAAAAAAGTGATCTTTCATCTTCTTTTTCATCTTCACCCAATATCTGATCTTGGCCTTGCATTGTCGGTCTCGTAAGTGTCTCAAGTGCTCCCACCATGTCGATGTTGGACCTCTGAGTCTAAAGACAACCAATTTTACTCTCACCTGATCGAGTACTTTCTCAATATAAAAAATTCTCTCCACTTCGTTGATCCAATCAATGAAGTTCTCTGTTCGTAACATACCAGAAAATATGGGTAGATTAACTCGATATTCGAGGTCTCCATGTCGATCCTCTCGACCACATACCTCACGATCTTCAATATTTTGCTTCACTGTCGCTACACGCTAGGTTAAATCTATGAATTGTCTCTGTAAATCCTCAATCTTGTCTTGGGTGCTCGATCACGGTGTAAGACTTTCTCAATCGAAATATGCTTGGCACGATCACGATCACGATCACGATCACGACCACGACCACGACGACCTCCCATTAAATCTGATGCTTGACTTCCTCAATTGAAACTTGTCAACTTTGATACCAACTAATGTCGGATAGAATAGCGATTATCCTTGGTCTAAAGAAAAGAAGGATTTGTGAAGAAGACAAGAAGAGAGATCGAGAAAAAAAAAATAAAGAGGAACCACCGTCCTCTAGATTTTACCAACAAAGGAAATTTTATTCCACAATAAAGGATTATCTTTAAATAACTAAATAAGATTCTTATATAGACCCAAATCCCTAAAATGCACAAGAAAGGAAAAATCTTTATAGAAATAAATAATTCTAATAAAATGGAAAAATCCTAAAATAAAGGGAAAAAATCTTAATAAACTCAAATCTTAATAATTCTAAATAGACTTAAAATCTAAAAAGATAAAAGATAAAAATTATCAAAAATATCCTAAATATCAAAAGTATCTAAAATTATCAAAAGATGAAAATTACCAAAAATATCATAAATACCTTAAATACTAACAAAATACTAAAAAATACTAAAAAAATATTAAGATCCTCCCGTGTCATGTTATAGCAGTTATCGACATTATAGCAGCTACTGACGTTATAGCAACTATCGAATCAGAGCTGCTACAATGTATTTATACTAGGATGTTGTAGCAGCTACGAAATCCTAACTGCTACAACGTGCTTAGATGTTCAGACACTCGAATGGGAATTGAACTAAACTGAATAAGACGAGGTAATATTAGGTAGTTAAAAGATAAACAATATAAGATTATCACATACATGGGGAATACATTGTAGATGAATGAGGAATTTTGAATGAGGAGAGTTTGAAAGGTTTGAATTTTTGTGAGAAGTACAAAATCCTAAATGTATTGATTTTTTTTCCTTGTATATTTGATAGCTTTAGACAAGCTTAGAGTGGAAGCTTCGAAGTCAGCGAGGCGGTAACGAGAGAGTTGATCGACGAATATGGTAAAGGGCAGAACAAGAGAGTTCGAAGGAGAAGGGTTTGAAATGTTTGGATTTTTTTAAAAAGTGAACTAAAACCTAAATGTATTGATTTTTTCTGTACTTGCCCGCCTCGGCCAACCTTGAACCGGTCTGAAAATAACTTAAACTCGGATGAACAGTAGATTAGGGAGAAAAAAAAGTAAAATAAGTAAGGAGTGAGGTGTTCCTTTGATGATAAAGTAACAAAGAACATCCCTTTAACGATTCATAAAAAAGGATGTCCTTTTAATTTTTCCTTTTTTTTAACCTATTTACTTGAAGTTTTTGATGTGAGAATTCTACTTTCTATTAAATTTAATTTTATAATATATTTGTCAAAAATGGAATTATTCTTCCAGTAACTTATTAAATTTATTAATTTTATTTAACTTTCTTAATTACTGAATATCTTATTTTACTCATTTAATATTGAATTTATAAAAAAAATATCAATAAATTTATAATAAAAACCATTTAATTTGGATACTAATTTGTATGAAAAAGAAATATAATTTATTTATTGAAACATATAAAATTAATTTAAAAATATAATTTATGTGATATATATTTTTATAGTTGATTGAGATTCATAATCGGTCCCATGGTTTGGATTGTTGTTTTTTTCATCTAAATTTATAAATATTTTTTTTAAAAAAAACAATAATAATTTTGAATTCTCGTGAATTGTGACTTGACGGTTCTGAATCATAAATCATAATCATTATTGACAGTTAAGGTTAAGGGTCGACGTTCTAAGAACTGTCGAATTATTGGTTTCGAATCGTCGAACTGACGATTCTGAATTGTCGAACTGATGATCCGAACTATGGTCGGATTTACCCCTAAGCATCTTGATGAAAGCATAAATCTAAAACTGAATCATGACCTCTAGGAAGTTAATGAAAGGGTACCTAGGCAAAAAAAAGAGTCTCCCAACCACATGAATCATCACCTTATCTATGTACAACTTGGTTCAAAACCCATAAAGCATTCTTTGGTATGCCGGAAGAGAGTGAGGTGATAGTTCAATCCCTATGAATTTTAATAAATAAGTTTTTTTGTTAAATGTAGTCTAATTCTTAAATCTTGAATTGCCAATTAAACAGAAAAACAAAAGATACTTATTCCATGAAATTCTTCAAATAATCTCATAAGATAAGGTCTTTGACATACTTCTTAAAGATGGAACCATTATTTGGTATCATGACAAACAATATCGTACCTGGGATTTTGTGGCCTGAGTCGAGTATCAAAAAAAAAAATCTTCTTACAATATCTTACTGTTATTTTAGCTAAAAACATGCCCCTTGCTAATCATTCACAATTTCTTGTCCAATATGGATCATGTTTTCAATCTTCTATTTAAGGATTTTTGATAGGATCGTGTGATTCTACGATCCGATCTTGATCCCAAATAGATCCTGCGTAGGATCACGATTCTACAAATTATAATTGAACAACAAGCAATAATCTGAATAAGGGAAGGGAATAGGCCGAATGAACGGTTATAAATAATTGTTATTGATGTGAAAAGAGGAATTACTATTGTGAAGAGAGAAAAAAAATTACTACTATTATCGCTTGCTATTAGTGTCTAGAAAATTAAAAAAAATTGGTTAACTGGAAAAAGAAGAAAAAAAACAACGTTGTTATTGTCGTCGAAGAAGAATATAGTAAAGGGAAGAAGAAAGAAAATAAAGGGAGAAGAAGTCGACGTCATAAGGTTGTGGGTTGTTTTGTGAGGAGAGAAAAAAAAAAGAAGAAAAAGTTTTTTTTAAAATATCCTAATTTATTTTAAACCGACTAAATTAATTTAATTCATGAATTTGGTTCGGACATAACTTAATCAAATTAAGTCCAAATCAACTCCGATTTGAACCAATATAATTCTTATTTCTATGCCTACTTGATGGATTTAGATTGGACCCAATCTGATTTAAATTTCATATTTTCATTTCGTACTCGATGATTCAATTCATTTATTTAATTTAAAATTTAAAATTTAATATGATTTAGAGTAAATTAAGAATTCTAAATCTATCATACTAATATAAATGATGGACAAATTTTTAGATCCCTTCAAAAAGTGAGCCTGAGGGGGCCTGAGGTGACCGCCTCCTGGGCCTCACCTCAGGTTTGACCCTGACAAATTTTACAATAATATAGGAACACTTCCCTCAACTTTATTTCTTGATGACTGCCTTAGTGATTGATACTTTTGTAAAAATAAAAAAACATAGATAAGGATGATGACTACCTTATAATTTGACTTTATTTCTACAATTCAGATGTAAATTCAACTTCATCAAGCACTATTAATTTTTTTCCAATTCAATTCCAGAATCAAATCGAACCATTCTCCCCCAATATAGGAGAGTCAAACCATGAATGGGCTTGATATGTGAGAGAGCACCTTAAAATAGCCCCTTGTGTACAATTGAGCTACTGATATCTCTTTCACCCATCTCAGGGCATCTCCAATACAAAATTGTTTAGAGAGGTTTATGAAATAAAAAAGTTGAAAAAAAACCTCTAACCATTGTAAGTGCAAGATTTAAGATTTATAGTTTAAGAGCAATAGTGACTTTTAAATCTAGTCTTTTGTCTCGAAATTGATATAATATGTATGAGGTTATGCAATTCTATGTTATGAATTGAATAACAAAAAAAACTCATTATATAGGAGATGCTTTAATAAATTTTTATATTATTGATCTAACATATTAGAATTATAAAAAAAAAATCATTTAGAATTTTAACCATTAAAAATGCCCTTATACATGACAAAAGCATGACATCTATACCAGAGTTAGCATTTAACTTGTCGGTTTGCCTATCTTTTCTCATCAATAGAGACTCTTGATCAGTAGGAATTAATGTCGGATTCTAACCATCGCTCGTACCAAACTTGCCTCTACATTCTTGAGCCTGAGTTAGTCAATTATGTGTTTATTAGTCTTGGGAATTATTATTATTCTGTGCCAAACTTTAATCACTGAATTTTTAACTCCATCCACCAGTTCAGATCACTGGCCCGTCTGAATATAAAAACACTGGAGCCGAGCAGCACCGACAGCAGTGTGGAGCACACGACGGCGACGTCTCCACCTGCGCTACAAGTTCAACAATTTCAGTTTTACTGCCAAATCATGCAGCAGAAGGTGGCGTTGGATTCCGGCGAAGGCAGGCCACGGCCATCATTCGAGTGTTTGACTGGCCAACAACGTCATGTCTCCAATAATCGAGAGGCCCTGCTGTCCTCCACACACTGTCCAGAGTTTACTGTCAGGAAAGGGATTTATTTAAATCCATAATGAACAGGTAAATTCTCAATGATTAATGAAGAGAAAAAAAATTGCAATGAGTTTAATTTTTTATTTGTGAACTACTTGTCTGTTATAGATAATGAAACCAAAAGATCTATTATTGCAATATCATTCTACTCATTGTTGATTTGTAATATTTCTCGACTGTAACGTCTAAACCACTCTGTCGTGTTGTATTTATATATCCACAAGCAAGCATTATAATCTCAATGATTTGAGAGAGAATTAATGCAGACAGAAATGAGTTGGTGCATGTTATCAAAGTTGCAGGCTGCTTGTCTCCTTCGGGTTCCAGCTCTGCTGCCGTTGCCATGTCCATCTCAGCTACAAGCTCACATGTCACATGTCACCCAGCTCCTCCCACGTTATTATTTATCCATTAGAAAAAGGATTATCAGAACTGATGGGAGCTCGGGGCGAGCTAATTAGGCAGGCTCCTGCCCCTAGAGTAATGATGCAGCAATTAGCGATTAGATTTTTTAAGTGATTAATCAAGTATCTAAGAATCGAATCTCAGTTACCGTCGCACACTGCATGAAATTACAATCTTAAGAACGTTAATCACTTGGATGAGTTTCTACGAATACTTCTTGATTTACCTTGATGGCCTATGAAAATTTTTTATAGGATCAAACCGGTTACTTTCAAAATTAACCAATTCAAAAAATTAAATAATTAGATTATCAAAAATAAAATAAAATAGGAAAGCTCTCATCTCAAGCCAAATTAACAGGATTTAATCTATGGGTAAAGATTAAATGGGCAGTTTTTAATCCATGTAAAACTTTTAATCAAAAGTACTAAATATATTATTATATGTATTAAACAACAAAACTAAGATTACGAGATGACTTCATAAGCTCCAAGGAATGCAACAGAGGGTTATTAAGTAATTCCAATGATTCTAGACGATATATTCAAGGGGTCATTTTAAAAATTTATAGCCTCTAGGGAATACAAGAGGAGTCATCTTTAAAATTATGCAAATTTAGATCATATAAAATTATTATATAAATCTAAATGAATCAAAATATATGAAAAACATTTAATAAGATTTGAAAGGCTTTGAGAACAAAACATACGAGTCTTTTTTGAAATTAGATAAATTTAGATTTATATAATAATTTTATCCAAAACTATTACATATAAGTCCAAAAAATTTAAAATTAAAGGACCCTGACTACGAATAAGGTCATTCTACTGATTTCCAATTATTCATAGTTCAATTCTCAACTACGATATATTATAGAATATTTTTCTCTAATGAGATAATACATTTACTTGAGACGTTGGTTGTTGGGCGATGAGATGTTTGTACTTTCGAATTTATTCGGGTGGTTAGTAGAAATTATTTATAGAACTAAATAGATTATTTTAGGAAAGTCAAATGTCTAAATACTTTTATTCTTCATTTACTTATACTTATAGTCGGTCGGTCTAATTTTATATTTTTTTTATTAATTATCAAATAAATCTAAAAATATATAGATGAATCATGAATGGATAACTCTGGGTCATTAATGGTTCCTTCGGCATACTATCTCACCAAGCTTCGAGGTTATACCTAAAATTAAAGGTATATTTGTGAAATTTAATTAGTATGTATCTATCTAGCAATTTTAACTAAAGCTATTAAATAGACAAAATAAAATAAAATCAATATAAAAATAAGCTTTAAGAAGAGCCGTCTAATAGAGTTCTTTAGATTTAATCCTAGTAGCTAAGTTTATCCAAAACTATTATTGATGGAGATGGATTAATTAGAAGAGGGCCAATTGAATTTTGTTTTTTTTTCTTTCAAGGCATGTGATTGAGAATTTTAACAGTTTGAAGGATAAAAAAAACCTTTTTAATTATTTATTAAGAAAAAAAATACTATTTTATTTATTTTATTTTATAAAATAAAATAGTCCCTCTCTCCCTCTGCACCAATCATCTCTTCCTTCTTCTTCTTCTTCCCTAAATATATCCATCCACTTAGCACGCTCTCCTCCTCCATTCCATCTACAAAAGCTCAAAGCCATCTCTCTCCATTCCTGAATTATTGTTTCTGTGCATTAATTAATCGTCTTTGTTAACGTACGCCATTGATCGAAGGATGAGGGAGATACTGCACGTGCAAGCAGGGCAGTGCGGGAACCAGATCGGGGGCAAGTTCTGGGAGGTGGTG
>JBBUKS010000035.1:11107260-11126718 GCA_038050645.1 Hedychium gardnerianum
CCCCGCTGCCGCAGGGCGGCGAACTCCACCACCCTCAGCCGCTTCTTGAAGGAGGAAGGCTCCGGCGGCGGCGGCGCCGAGGCCGCGGCGGCGTCAGGGAAGTAGAACTCGTGCTCCTCCCAGGGGGAGACGAGCGGCTCCTCCGCGGCGTGCAGCCCGATGTAGCGGAGGACGACCGACATGGCGTATTTGACGTACGCGAGGAAGAGGAAGAAAAGCACCACCGGCTTCGGCACCACCGCGTAGTCGTCGGAAGGAAAGCCCATGGCGTCACTCCCCTCCTCCCTAGCGATAGGTAGGAAGCTCTTCAGGTACAAATGGGACAGCCGGTGGTGGTCGTCATTTATGGATGCAAAAATAAACGGCATCACTGAACCGCCGTGACCCATTTCTCACCGATCCCAATTTTAAAATTTCAAAAAAACATGTAACGTTTTCCCGATTATACCCTTGACTCTTTTTTTATTTATTTAAAAATTCATTATTCTCTATTTATATTATTAAATTTAGATTTGAAGACTAAAAAAGTTTGTAAGAATATATTGATTTTAATTTAAAATAATTTAGAGTTCTTGATTGAAACTAATATATTTTTGAAAATATCCTTGATATACTTACGTCCTTTTGAAAGCCTTCTCTGTTATTAAATAGAGTAAATAGAGAGAGTAAATTTTTATACTTGAAAAGACTTATATTCTAACAATTTTTTAATTTAAAAAATATTAAATTTTTAAAATTTCAAATGATATAGATCTAATTGATGAACCTAAATAATTTTAAATCATATCAAATTAAAATTAATATATTTTTGAAAACTTTTTTAATATATTCATGTTTTCACATCCGAATTTAATAAAGTAAATTAAAAATAATAAATTTCTAAATGGGAGAAAAATTTGAACACGAAACAAAAGAGGTATAATGGAAAGCATTTTTAGATTTTTAAAATTATGATATCGGAAATGATGAAAAATAAAATAAAAAACCCAATTAGTTTGAGAATTATATTTAAATGGGCAGTTAAATTAAATAATGCGATTGATGGATTCTTGCATCAGAAACTAATCGCTCACAAACACAATGGATTTTGTAAAAAAAAAAAAATGAAATTTTTAAGAGTTTAAACTTTTCGGGGAACCTACCTAATGGCAATTGTATATTTAGCTTTACCAAAAAGCTAAAAAAAGACATTAAATATGTCGAAATCGTACGAAATTTATTTATTTATTTTAGACATAAATTTTAGATTTAGAAGGTAGAATATAATAACAATTAGCTTTACAATGATCAATAGTAGAGTTAAATATTTCATTAAAATTGAATTGAAGAATTTTTTTGAGTTAATTGAATCGATTGAATTTTAAAATAAAAAGTAAATAAATTTTGATTAATTCAATAAAAATCAAATTAACCAATTTTTAATATTTTAACTCTATTTTAATCCCTATCAAATTTAACGGATTTCTTGTAACAAAATTAATCATCTTCTTTTTACTCACCATGAAAAGCAAGCATCAAATTGAATTGATAATCTTTTCCTTTCATTGAATATGCGTTCAAATTCTTGAAAGAGTGATTGAACCAGGTTGGAGGATAAGGAGGAAAGGAGAAACAAATCAATTAAATTTTAATTTTCAAAATTAAAATCAAACCAATTAAATTAATATAATTGATATTTAAAAAATCAAATTTCTAAATTAACCCAACTAAAATTTAAAATTCGAACTATTCTCAATCATTTATTTGATTTAATCTAATTTTTAATCCTCATAATTACGGTGGCAAAAGGCAAAACGCTCGCCCCCAGCGCCCCGTCAGTACGTCTCAGGACTAACACGGAGAAGGTAAATCACGGGGACTAGTCTAGCTAGTCCGAACAGTGACTAATACATAAGGGAGAACAGAATCCTGATTACTAATCCGAATTTAATTTCTAAATCTCATAATGATAATATCTCATATATTAATTATCAATTCATTTCGAGAGAACTTAATCCCCGTAATGACGAAGCATCATGTGCAACATGTGATCATTGCTCTTCAATTAAGCATGATTCCAAACACAAGTTGAACAATGATGTGATTCCTAAGGCAAATACGACCTCAAATTATATTTTTTTATTAAAAAAATAAAATACGATGACTAGTTCCAGACTGTAATGTCGTGTTAGACAAGATATCAGATTCAACTTGCATCTCGTGGAAGTTGAATCGTCAAAGATGGTCATCGGATTGATCCGTTCATCAAATAAGTTAAAGTTAAAGTTAAAGTTAAATTTAATCAATTTATTGAAAAACTGATTTAAATAGATTAATCTGTATAAATTACGAGTTTAGACGGATCGATTTATAACAGACTTAAATTAACATGTTTTAAAAGAAAATTTAAAACTTAAAATAAAATTTTAATAGGCCTCGTGGATTGATCCTCTTATTCACAATTTAAATTTAAATTTATTTATTTATTTTTTGATATTTTTTTATGAACTCATGAGTCATTTAATCCATAATTCATTTTGAATTATGTTGAAGATTTTCTAATCCATCAAATTGATGGATCGGTCCATCCCAATCCGTGGGACCGCTCTACTAAGAAGCCTCGGATTTGCAGTTACATTTACAAACAATGATCTCAAAGTTGTATAATAATAATTTCATCATTATGTCAAGATAATTGTCGCCTTCGACAGCTACAACTAGATCAAATCTTGTGATGACTTGACCATGATTTACGACCATGCTAGAGCTTGCGATCACCATAGCCATGATTTGTAACTTAGGAAAAAATAAATAAATTAGCTTTCGTAGTGTGCCAATTTAGAGTTTAAAAAGCTTTCAAACTTAAAGATGGGACTTAAAGATCGACCCTTGTGTTTGATTGTTGTAATCTTAGATTTATTTTGTTATAGTATTTTATTAAAGGAGCTTTAGCCAAAATCCTAGATGATGTTTGAAAGGGTTTATGGTTGTCCCTTAGTTGTTAGATGACCAAGCAAATTGAGATAAACCTTGATCCACCTTGGCTTGAAGGTAGGTCAACCAAAACTCTAATGTTGGGTCAACCACAAATAGAGTTTGGTCACCAACATTTGGCTAAAGTGAACATTGAGTCTCTCACGGTCACATTACAAATAATTGTCGACTAAAGTTACTTTTTGGTTGATGAAAGCATCTAGAAAAGACTGTTTTTAGTTGAGAGTGCTTCACTGATTGCTTTGTAACTCTTGATTATGAGGAGGTCTAACATATAATATGACTCTTATTGCAAGTATACTCCATTGTCTCATTTGAAGAAATGATTTAGTGAGTTTGAGGGTGGCATATCACATGCGTTATAAGATGTGGGCTAGCAACAAGATCTCAAGATCATATTACATACTTATTTTAGCCTTGACAGTATATCAAAATTTTCAATACGGTATAATACCGTTTTGAACTTTTTAATATCGATATGAGATTTAATATTTTTTAATATTTTGATATATACCAAAATGTTGAATAAATTCTCTTATACCTATTTTT
Source organism: Hedychium gardnerianum (assembly GCA_038050645.1). Taxonomy (NCBI): domain Eukaryota; kingdom Viridiplantae; phylum Streptophyta; class Magnoliopsida; order Zingiberales; family Zingiberaceae; genus Hedychium; species Hedychium gardnerianum. Next base: position 11,110,783 of record JBBUKS010000035.1, read on the forward strand.
TCTAATTAGGATGACTTTAGCCTTTAAACAATTAAATCAAAAGGCCTAACCCAACAGAAAAATCATCTTCATCGTGATTTTTCTTCATTTTTATTTTTCTTCACTTAGCATAGTATTGTGAAAATAGGGGCAACATCTCTCAAAACAAAGAAAAAGATCGCACGGAGCAATAAGATAAAGACGTATAAGAAAGAGCAAACACGAGGAAGAAGAGGGAGCCACCTGTCAACATAATTTTGTTACGAAAAAACATAACATAATTCTGTTATAAAAAAACCAAAATAGAATTTTTTTTTTACCGTTTTCAATTTTTTCATTCGTGACGTCCCTCACATTGACCTTCACTCAAATATGAGTCATCCGTCAACCATCTCCACCTTGGCGAATATTCACCCCTTCGAAGAACATGAGCATATGAGAAAAACTCCACCTGGATCTCTGGGTTTGAGCTTTTTTCCTCTAGCATCTTAAGCCATGGATCAAACTCAAGCAATACTTAAACTTTTCTGCGGTCACTAGCTTTGTTAACATGTCTGCAGCATTGTCTGTAGTGTGAACCTTCTCAAGTTGAATTTCTCTGGAAGCAATTAACTCTATGATTTTGTGAAACCTCACATCAATATGTATGGTTCTTGCATGATACACCTGATTCTTCGCCAAATAGATAGCACTCTGACTATCGCATAACAACTTGACTCCACTTTGCTGAATGCCCAATTCTCTGACCAACCTTGTAAGCCATAAAACTTCCTTTGTTGCTTCAGCTGCTGCTATGTACTCCGACTCCATAGTGGACAATGCAACAATAGTTTTTATCATAGACTTCCAACAGATATGTCCTCCTACCACAGTGAACACGCATCCTGTAGTAGACTTTCTGTCATCTAAATCTCCTGCATAGTTTGCATCCACATACCCAACAACTGAAGGATCTTTCGGCTATCTACTGAACATGATGTCATAATTAGTTGTATTTCTCAAGTATATGAAAATCTACTTTACTACATCCCAATGCGGTTGACCATGATTTGAGAGAAACTTGCTCACCACACTAACTACTTACGCCCAATATGATTTCGTGCAAACCATGACATACATCAGACAACCAACTACACTGGTATAAGGAACCTTTGACATCTTTTGGGTCTTCTCATCCGTCTTTGGGTACTGTGTACTAGATAACTTGAAATGATGTGCCAAATGTGTGCTTAGCGTCTTTGCATTCTTTATGTTAAACCTATCCAACACCTTCTTCACATAGCTACGTTGAGACAACCATAATCTCTCTGCAGCCCTATCCTTACATCTTTTGGATCTTCTCATTCGTCTTTAGGCACTGTGTACTAGATAACTTGAAGTGATGCGTCAGAGGTGTGCTTACCGTCTTCGTATTCTTTATGTTAAACCTATCCAACACCTTCTTAACATAACTACGTTGAGACAATCATAATCTCTTTGCAGCCCTATCCCAGTGAATCTCTATCCTAAGAATCTTTTTAGCTTCGCCTAAGTCCTTCATGTCAAATTCCTTGCTTAGCAGCCTCTTCAATTTGTCGACCTCTTCCATCTTCTTTGCAACAATCAGCATGTCATCTAAGTATAGTTGTCACACCCCGGAGGTACACTTGCCCGTTGATACGGACGATATCCCCTAGTGATAATCTTCGATACAACATGATACGAACCCCCCAAAACTCATATAAACACGACCACGCAGTGTAAAAATGATACCCTACCAGGATAATCACAACCACGTAGTATAATATAAAATCAACCAGAGTAGAGAATAAAAAAGGGTCCACCCTACACATACAAATCCAAAAATATGACTGTGTGCCGACACGACTTAATACTCCAAGTATAAAGCCAAAAATAAATCCAAAGTCCAAATCCAAGTTATTTTATTACAATGCAAGAACTAAAAGCAAATGCGGAAGTGAAACCAACAAAATGGAAAGGAAATAATCGAAGCTCGATGCGAAATGGGACGGCACGAGCAGAAACCTCCGAGCGACCCAACCAATATATACTTGCTAACCTGGGAAGAATAATAAAAAGCAGGGGTGGTGAGCCTAAAAGAAATATTCAGCGGATATAAGAAGATAGTGCATAAACAGTAAGTGTATAGGAATTCAAAGGTATACAGTCTCACAAGGAAAATATACTCACCGACCAAAAATACTCATGTATGCATCTATTACACCATTGCCTACTCAACTAACACACAGTATCAAGAGTAATCACTGGTAATGAATATCATGGGTACAATATCTCATATGTATGTACTAGTGTAAGTATCAGAATACAATCAACGTATGTGGGAGCTATGCTCCACCACAATAAATCACTATATGTGGGAGCAATGCTTCACCACAAGATATATAGATGACCAAGATATTTCATTCATCAGCTATGGACTGCATGAGAAATGTTCTCCCACTACTGGTCTCGTGAGCAGTCCGAAATGCCAGGGTCTTTGGCTGCATGAGAAACACTCTACCACGATTGGTCTTGTGGGCAGACAGAAAGTAGCTATCTAGCTACGGGATGCATGAGAAATGCTCTTCCATGACTGGTCTCATAGGCAACCTAGGGTATATCATCTCTATTTGGGAGAGAAAATCACATCTCATCCACAGATCGGATGCATACAGTCAAGCAATAAGCAAACAAATAGCATGACTACGATGCTCTCACACCCGAAGGGAGAAGTGATCGCTAGTATGAATGCATGGTATGACTCACTCAATCAACTAAATGGGAGACATAGTCGATAGCATGTATGCATCACTATGATGAGTAGGATACAAGTGATCTCATCATCACATATGTCCCTCTAAGCAACGTACACCACTAGATCTACCAAGACATATGTATTGTAATACACACCACCCACGTGAGTATACTCTACTATCAGAGATGAGCTATAACCTCGAACATGTCATATCACCTACATTACACGTCACCCACGTGTTCACATGTGCATACAATAATGCTGGTCAAGTAGGTACAAGTCCACATATATCAAACATAAATAATGTACCACATCCTACTTTGTCCTATGTACACGCCACCTACGTGCTTTTAACCACATGACATAAATGCAACACAGACCAACAAATGAATATAAATACACGCCACACGTGTGTCTATCAAATACATGATCATACCTAATGTATACACCATACACATGTGCACTCTACAAGGTATGAAAACAAATGAGACTGTATAGACTAAAATAGATTATTTCCAAGACAAGCAGATTAAAGCAAGTCAAGGTAAAATAATTACTAATCATGGTATCAATCATGCACTAAGGTAAATAATTACCAGAGACAAGGTTAGAAGTACCCGACTCAAAAATAGAAGGGTATCGAATATCCTCAGATCCGACGCTCTGTCTCGTATCCAGATCCTATAAGCAGATGTACGAAAACTACTTAACTGCTAACACAATACTAGTATTAAACTTACTAGCAACATTATGCAACTTAAATATCTAATTAATGGATCAATGAAACAAATTTAGATTTAGAAATTTGCTACCCTAATCCGTTTAACAAATCTCCTAAACCTCATATCATTCCATATATAAATTTCTAATCCATTAATTACATACAAACCCTAGAAGTTAGGTCTAATATCTTATTATCAAGTATATGAACCCAAATTCACTTGGGTTTGTTATCCCAATCTAATTAACAAGACCTCCACATAAGATAATCATCTAGCTTAATTGATACCATCTTCAAAAGTAAGGAAATCCAATAACAAGCGATATGAACATGAGAGCTCTTTAACTTCATATATTCCAAGATATCATATGCATTAGTCCTTTAGTTTAATTCAAGCATACTAACTTGTAGACATGCAAGAAGTAACATAACTACATAGTTCTAAATTTGAATTCAAACCCTAATTCCAATCATCTTATACAAAACAAACACTAGTCATTAGATTAATTCATAGCTCCAATCCAAGAATCTCAAGGTAACATAGCAAACACAATCTAGCAACCCAATTCATAACTCACTACTCATCTTATACCTGCTGGTGATGGCTGGAGGTAGAATTGATCGTCGATGATTACCGACAGTGATGGTACAGTGCTGTTGTGGCCAAGGGTTGCTGCCGTCTCCACCAAGAATAGCCCGAACAAGATGATGGATAGTTGTGGTTGTTAGCGGCTAGAATCTGACCTAGATCTGGTCAGGGGAGGGATGACCAGAGCAACTCAGATTGGGGATGGTCGGAGTTGCTGTGACAGAGACCAAGCCAGAAAATTGGAAGGCAAACTCAATGGCTAACTTCCAAAAGAGCAAAGACAATAGGGGATTAAAGCTCACCTAGGTATAGCTGGGCAGAAATGGCCGGCGATCTAGATCCACCCTCGATGATGAATTCCCCGCCAGAGCAGAGAATCTCGGCATTGACCTAGCTCGACAGTGTGGCCTTGACTATAATTGTGACTGGTCGGAGCGCTGGCCATCTGCCAGCTGTGGTTGATGTGTTGGCCGGAGTGTTAGCCGGCGGCGATAGCTCTGGAACAGTGGTAGGCGGTGGAAATCGGGGAGAAGGTAGACTCGGCCCGGGCGATGGCTGTGGTTGTAGCCGACGGCTGGTGGTCGGAGAAGGGGGTGCGGCGATGGGGTCGGGAGATGAGAGGCTCGACGACCAACATTTGCCGGCGGTAGCAGGAGGGGGAATCGAGATGAGAGGAGGAAGAAGGCGAAGAGGAAGAATCAGGGGATAAATAGAGTCGGCGGGTTTGGGAGGAGAAGAGACTTGTTTGGGAGCAGAAGAGACTTAGGTTTTATAATACTATACTTAGGTTTATGATTTATAACCTTAGGTTAATTAACTCAATCAACTCCCAGCTTAATTGATATTTCAAACATGCTTCCAAAAGTCTATTATTTATACCCCTTTAAACTTATCATTTTAGCTTCGTTTAAATTCATAAAAATTCCTATTTTTTTTTAAAATTCTATAAACTTATTTCTCAGTTAACACACTTTATTTTATTATTTTTAATTATTGTATTTAATAATATTAATAAGAAAATCAGTGATTCATCCTCTAGACTCTTCACATATAGGCAACAGTCGTACTCACATCTCCTATAACCGTTTTGAGTTATGTATGAATCAAAACGCTTGTACCATTGCCTATGAGATTGCTTCAATCCATAGAGTGATTTCTTCAACATACAAACCAACCGCTCTTGTCTGGGCTGACTAAATCCTTCAGGTTGTGATATGAAAATCTGCTCCAAATTCCCATGAAAAAATGTCATCTTCACATCCATTTGCTCTAGATTTAAATCATGATGTACTACCAAAGCTAACACCGCTCTGATTGATGTATGTCTCATAATTAGAGAGAAAATCTCATTATAGTCAATTCCCTTCCTCTATGAGTGCCCTTTGTTACCAAATGAAGCTTGAACTTTATTTCTTCTTTCTCAGACATTGCTTCTTTTTTCTTAAATACCCACTTGCACCCTATAGCTCATTTTCCCTCAAGAAGTTCCACCAGATCCCACGTTTAGTTCTTATACAACGATTCCATCTCCTCTGCCATAACACTCATCCACTTATCCTTCTCAGAACTGTGATTGCCTCCTGAAAAGATGTAGGGTCTCCGCTACAAGTGATAAGCGCATAAGATATCAAGTCCTCGAATATGTATATGGTGGGTGACTTTATGACTCGTCTCGTCCTGCCTTCGATTATAGTGTGATGCTCCGTGTACCCTAAGTTAATATCATCAGAGTCATGAGTCTCTAGCTCCATCTGCACAATATGGTCTTTCTCCTTGTTGTTGTTCTGTGGTGTTTTCTTTCCTTCTCCTCCCTGAGTATGTTGTAACATGACCTTTTCATCAAACACCACATGTTTGTCGATCATCACCTTGTTTGCCTTAGGATCCTAAAGCTTGAAGCCTTTAACTCCTTTTTGATACCCTAGAAAAATGCACTGCTTTGACTTCATATCTAGCTTTGATTTTTCTTCACTAGATATGTGCATATAGGCTGGACATCCAAAAACTCAAAGATAAGAGTAATCTATCGGATTTCTTGTCCACACCTCCTCTGACACTTTGCCTTCTAGTGCTGCTCTTGGTGATCTATTAATCAGATAGCATGCCATGTTAATTGCTCTCACCCAGAAATTCTTTGCTAGCCCTGCATTCAGCCTAAGATATTTTGTCTTCTCTATGATTGTCTTGTTCAACCTTTCTACCACACCATTTTGTTGTGGTGTCTTGCGAATCGAGAAATGTCTCATAATTCCATACTGCTTATAAAATTCCTAAAACTTTGAATCCTTGTACTCAGTCTCATTGTCTGATCTAAGACATTTGATTTTTCTTCCGGTTTGGTTCTTCACTTCAGTTTTTAATAGTTTGAACTTTGAAAAAGTTTTCGACTTGTGATGCATGAAGTTTACCGAGACCTTTCGTGAGTAATCATTAGTAAAACTCACAAAGTACAAGTGCCCTCCACCTGATGCTACATTGGTCGATCCCCAGAGATTCATATGTACGTAGTCTAGAATCCCCTCCGTCTTGTGTGTTGTTGTCTTGAATTACACCTTGCTATGTTTTTCAAGAACACAGAATTTGCAGAATTCAAGCTTGCATGTCTTAACACCCTTCAACAAATCTCTTTTGTGAAGTTCTAGTATCTCACGTTCGCTCATATGCCCTAGCCGCATATGCAATAAGATCGTATTGTCTGATTCAGATTCCACCGTGGCAACTCCACCTATAACTGTAATCCCTATCAACTCGGAGATGTTCCCTGTTAGCTTTTTTCCTTTTATTACCGTCAAAGCTCCCTTGTTGACCTTCATCACCCCGCTTACTAACTTGTTTACAACCAATACCATCCAGTGTGCTTAGTGAGATCAAATTCTTTCTCAGATCTGGTATGTGTCTGACATCATATAGGGCTTTGATCACACCATCAGATATTTTGATTCTGACATTCCCTATGCCAATGATTCTGCAAGATACATCATTCCCCATCAACACTGAATCAGAATCCACTGCCTTGTAGGTGTCAAACCACTATTTGTTTGGCTTCATGTGATATGAACACGTAGAAATCTAAGATCCATGCATCTATCAATTGCTTCGAACTCGATAGAACTGATAGCATATCTCCGTCACCGCTATTTGAATATTCCTTTTTAATAATGTTTGCAGATTTCATCGAACTACCTTTATTCTCTTCAACGTTTTTCTTCATCTTTGGACAATCTCTCTTCATATGATCTTTTACTCTACACTTGTAGCACATAATCACATTCTTCCTTCTTGACTTAGAACGAGTATTGTTGTCATTATCCGATCCACGTCGAGATTTTCTCCTTCCACACTCTTCATTGCTATTTACCATAAGTCTTTCTCCCTGAGGAATTTCGTCGCTTGCTTTCTTCTTTTAATGAAACCTAACAACACATCTGTGACCTCCTCCAATTTAAGAGTTTTCTTACCCCACATCAAAGTAGTAACTAAATTTTCGTACATAGGAGATGAAGACAGAGAATTCAGCAACATTAGCGTCTTGTCTTTGTCCTCGATCTTCACATCAACCCGCTTTAAATCGCTCACGATCTAGTTGAATAAGTTATTGTGTTGGCTCAGATCGGTTCCCTCTGTCATCTTCAGTCCGTATAACTTTTGCTTGAGATATAGTTTGTTTGTTAATAACTTTGATATGCATCGACTTTCCATCTTTTGCCAAACTATCACCGATGACTCTTTGTTCATGACATGGTACATCACATCATCCGTAAGATAAAGCATGATTGTTTCCACTGTCTTCACTTGAAGTTCTTCCCAATCTGATCTCTCCATGCTTTTCGGTTTCCTTTCTTCTAGCGCCTTCATCATACCTTATTGCACTAACAAGTCCTAGACCCTCCTCTTCCATAATCCGAAGTTCTTGGTTCCATCAAACTTCACCATATCAAACTTCGCAGAAGACATCCTTGATATGTTGAAGAAATCAGCCAAAACCTCGCTCTGATACCAATTGTTATCAAAATAGGGACAACACCTCTCAACCTCTGACGTGAAAGAAGAGGAAGAGAGAAAGAGATCACGTGGAGCAATGAGACAAAGATGCACAAGAAAGAGTAAACACAAGAAAGAATAAGAAGAAGAGGGAGAAGAGTTACCGTGGTTCGGTGGCATGCTTATTCCATGAAACGATCAAAGCTTTATTAGAATTCTCTATAAAACCCTCATACAATAGGTTTACAATGATCCCTATAAATAGTCTCCAAATCTTACCATGTCAAAACAAACCAAAAAATTGTAACAGAATTCTGTTACGAAAAATCGTAACCGAATTCTGTTACGGAAAAACTGAAACAGAATTTTTCGATCGTTTCCAATTTTTTCATCCATGACATCTCTCACATTGACCTTCACTCATATATGAGCCACCTGTCAACGGTCTTTTCCCAAACCTGAACTTGTATACACTCCTCAATTTACTTGAAGTATTCATCATCTCCACCAAGTTTGTTCTCGGATTTCGACAAGAAAGCCAAAGGTTTGATTTCTCCGATACACTTTAATTTTCCAACTTTTTCCTCTCTTTTTTGGATTTAGTTTTGTATTTACTCGTTATGTGTAGATCTGCTGACCAAGGACTATATTTCGGATCACAAATTCTCTGTTTCCACGTACGACGAATCGTATGAATTATTATCTTTTACCCCCAATCCGTGAATTATGTTTGTGTATGCATGTGTATGCGATTTTATTGATCAAGTTTTTATGGATTTAGATTAAATATGTTTTTTGTAAGAACATTTATCGGTGAATTTTTATTTGCTATACTATACTGCCATTTTGATTTTTCATCAGCTTGTTATTGTACTTCATTGCCAATGAATTTCATCAATTTGTCAACAATAAGTTAGATTAAATATGAGGAATTAATTATGCTAGTTTTTCATCAGTTTGTTATTATATTTCATTTCCAATTAATTTCGTATTAAAAAAAGTTGCATAATATATTTTTAACAATTTCTTATACACTGATCGATTTTTTTTTTGCGCTTTCTCGCGTGACAAAACTTGATTAATTTGAAACTGATTGCTCACTCCTAATAAATTCCAAAACTTTGCTTCACTTGTTTGTTTCTAGATAATCTATTTAGTAAAGTGTTTGGGTTTTTTTTCAGGATGGAGTATAATACACTACCAAGTTCATCCCAAATATTAAATGCAACAAAATTTGAAACACATGAATCTACGGGTCAAAAACGATTAAGAAAATCTTCGAAATCAAAGCCTCCTATAGCTCCTAAACAATCCAAGAGTATGTTTTGGGAGCATTGTGAAAACAAAAAAAGGAAGTTGTGTGATGGAAGCGAACAACTAATAGGGATATGGAAATATTGTAAAATTGATCCCAATAATTTATGAAAGTACTAGTGGGGTTGAAAAACTACTTAGTAAAGAGGTGTAAGTCGAGTCCACTCTACAAAATGAGTGGGAATGATAAAAGTCAAACTACATTGATGAATGAGATTATGGAGCAAGGAAGTGCTTTGGTTCCTCATACTTATAATCAAAAAGATGTGAATTGAAATTGACAGGGTATGTGATTATTGATCAAGTGTCTTTTAGGTCTGTCCAAGGGAAGGGGTTTGTAGAATTATTGCATGAATTACAATCAAGATTCAAAATTCCTGATCGAAAGAAAGTTGCAAGTATGTTTATGATCTATTCTTAGTTGAGAAAGCTAAGATACAAAGTGTGATTGGACACCAAAGGGTAAGTATCACAATCGATACTTGGACATCCATTCAAAACATAAATTAATGATAGTGACAACTCACTAGTCATGCCAGGGAAGAAATTAGCAAGATGATTGATGAAGTTTGTCTCAGAGAGTGAGGGATAAAAAAAGTCTTTTCAATTATAGTCGACAATACTTCCGCTAATGACACTGCAATTGATTACTTGAAAAAAAGAATGAAAAGTAAAAATTCATTATTGTTTGAAGGGAAATACTTGCACTTGAGGTGTGCATGTCATATACTTAACTTAATTGTTAAGGATGGCTTGAAAGAGCTCAATGTTGCAATTAAAGCTATAAGGAATGCAATTGTGTTTATCCATTCTTCCCCATCAAGGTTGAATAAATTTAGGGAGTTTGTCATGCTAAACAAGTTTTCTAGTATGCCAATAATACCTATGGATGTCAAAACAAGGCGGAATGTAACTTATAAAATGCTTGAAGTTGCATTAAAGTATAGAAGGGTGTTTGAAAGGATGGCTGAAGAATGGATGCTTTTATGAATTATTTTTGTGAAAAAGAAGAAAATTGTAAAGAAAGGATGGGGCCTCCAATTGCTGATGATTGAGAAAATGCAAAGGCTTCTGTACACTTTCTGAAAAAATTTATGATGCCACTTTGGAGCTAAGTGCATCAAAAAATCCTACATCCCAATTGATTTATCAGTCAATGTGGCAAAAGGTGGCTTGCTCACTCCAAGAGCCCCTCACTGTTGACCCCACAAAAAGATAAAGAGAGTAAATCACAGTGACTGAGCGATCTCTCTAGGTGGGAGGGAGTTTATTCCCCAAGGGATTGTTCCCCGGAAGATTCGATCTTTACTCTCATGTGACAATCTACCACCCAAGTACCAACTTTGCTATGCCCGTGGGGTCAATTGATTTATCAATCAATGATTGCACTACAAGTTGAGATTGAGAGAATTGATCATTTAAATCCAACTCTTCAAAAGGTAGCATGTGCAATGAAGTTAAAGTTTGACAAGTATTAGGGGAATTGGATAATATGAACCCTTTGATATTTATTGGTAATATTTTGGACTCAAGGAACAAACTTTAGATGATCAAAGTTAGCATCAAAAAATTGGAGTACTCCTACAATGATTCAAGAGTTCGTTGATAAGGTCAAACAAAACCTAGTAACTTTGTGGACGGAGTCCAAGGGAATAAATGATATATTGAACGTTGAGAGTCAAAGTATGCAAATAGAATATGATGGTGGAAATGGTGGTACCAGTGGTGGTGGTGGTGGTCTTTGTGATGAATTGTTTGATGATGTGGAAGTACAAAATGAGAAAGAACAACTTCAAGAGATATTCAATGAAGTGGATACGTACCTAGCTGATGAGATTGAAAAATGATCTAATCAATCTTTCAATCTTTTGGAGTGGTGGAGAGGAAGTGAAACTAGGTACCCAATACTTTCAATTATTGCCAAGGATATTGTTGGTGCAGTTTGCACTAATAGTCTAACTCAAGTTTTGATGTATTACAACAGGTTAAAGTTAGACTCTTGTTGTCTAATATCTTGAGCTAAGTGTGCATGCTAACTAACTTGACGGATCTAAAATACCAGACACCAGGCTGAAGTCCAGTCAGGTCAGGGAGGATCATACGATTGGCGAGAAGTCTAACTGGGTTAGAAAAGGCCAGACAGCTGATAGGAAGTCCAGTCGGGTTAGGGATGACCAAACGACTGGCCGAAGTCCAGATGTGCGATTCTGGCAAGAAGCCTTGGTGGGTTAGGAGATGTTGAGGAGGTTACTCGACAAATGGTAAGTAAGGTAATCATTGGAGGAGAGAGATCCAGTAAGGACGAGTCCCAGTAGGGATTTAGGCGTTGATCCAATTTAGAGCCAACCTAGAAGTCTAAGCTGAGATTGGACTAGACCTAGACAGGGTCTAAGTCATACTACTCATGCATTTATTATTTTATTTTAATTCTATGTTGCAAGAAGACTAACATTTTACAGAGTTGGAATTTATACTTTTTCGGTCGACCGAATAGATTTATCAGTTGACCAAACCTAGTGAAGATCAGCAGAATTCAACTCTTCGTCAAGAGGTTCAGTCGACTGTACATCGAGGATCAGTTGACCAAACCATGAGATAAGACCAACAAGTTGATCGGACCAGATAAGCTAAGGGAGGATCGACCGACCAAACAGAGGATCTGTCAATCGAACACAAGTTTCATCCCAAAGAGACATCATCTGGACAAGAAGTTGGGCTGATTCAGAAGGATCAGTCGACCGATAATGGAGGATCGATTGACTGATAAAGTTCGGATCATGAAAACTAATCTCGAGATTAGTGGGTCGGATCAGGTTCAACTCACTATAAAAAGAGAGGGATCGAAGCTCAAAGTGACAATGAAATTATTCAGAACGCTCCTCTCGACTCTTTGTGCTAAAGATCATGCTCAAGCAACATTCCGTGCCGAGACCTTTACCAACACTCAAGCTAGCATCACTATTATTTTAAGTGTTGGGTAACAAAGTTCTTTATTTAATTTATTTACTTACTTGCATAAGTTGGTATATTGTTGTTACATCAACTTCATATTGTGTATTCTATTTCTCTGTCTGAGATTTTCGGAAGAGAATTAGTGGATTGCTCGTCGGAAACATCCTAAAGAGGAGTGGGCTTTGGAGTAGTAGTTTGCGGGGACTACGAACCAAATAAAAATAAATGTGTCTTTACTTTCTGTTGTTTTCTCTTTTATATTATTTTTCTGCTGCGTACTCGAAGTTTCCGAGAGTTTTCAAAAACCAAAAAAGAAAGTTTCACGTGATTCACCCCCACTCTCACGTGCACTCGATCCTACATGTGATATCAGAGCTGGGAAACTTGATTTTAGTGCAACCACTAAAATCAAGAGTTATTGTTTTTCTTTTTGTTTTTTTATTTGTCCAATTTTACCCGCACTACTAATCCAAGACCAAGTCTTGATATTGCCTTTTCTTGTTTTTTTTTTGTGTTCGTGCAAGATTTTCTTAAATGGCACAAAACAAGGATTACAACACCGCCCATCCACCACTATTCAATGGAGACAACTTTCCATACTGGAAGAAGATGATGGAGGTCTACCTAAAGACTGACATCAAGCAATGGTTCATAGTAAGATGAGGGTACACAACTCCAACGGACAACTCTGGCAGAATTCTTGAACCAGAAGAGTGGACACAAGAAATAAAGAAGAAGGCACAGAACGATTCAAAGGCCCTTAACACTCTCCAATTCCGATTGACCAAGGAAGAACTCAACCAAGTCGGACCCTACAACAACGCAAAGGAGCTATGAGACAAACTGGTCGAACTACACGAGGGCACAAGCAACTCGAAGGTAACAAAATGTGATATCCTATTAAATAATTTATTAAACATAAAAATGCAGGATGGAGAAATCGTAAGTCAGCTGCATGTGAGGATCAAGAACACCCTCAACGGACTCCACCTTATTGGTCACCAGATGAAAAATAGGGACATAATAAGATATGCGCTAAACTCGTTTCCTCGAAGTGCACTGTGGGCTTCTATAGTAGATGCCTATAAAGTTTCGAGGAACCTTTCCAAATTGAAATTAGATGAATTATTCTGTGAATTAGAACTGCACGAACAAACTAATTCAAAATAAGTCGAGAAAGGTATAACTTTTCTTGCAGGTTCTACCAAGGAGGTAAAGATGAAAGCCCGAACCAGAACCGAGCTAGAAGATGAGTCCGACTCCGAATCAGATGAAGAAGAACAGCTAGTGAACATGGTAAGAAAAATGTTCACTAGAAGAAAGAAGAACTTCACCAAGAATGATCTACAGAAGATGATCAAGTCGACATCCAACGATGCAAAGGCAAACATCACCTATTATGGATGCGACAAGGGGCATTTCAAACACGAGTGCCCCAATATGAAAGAAGATAAGTCCAAGAAGACCAGGAGAAAGAAGACACTCAAAGCCACTTGGGACGAGTCCTCTTTAGAAGAATCGGATACTGAAAAATCAAAGCAGGCAAGCTACCTCACTCTTATGGCGACCAGACTTGAGTTAGAAAGCAAATTAGACTGAGAAGATGAGTCCGAGTATGAGTCAAGCCACGGATCCATATCCGGTTTAGAAGGTTCCAATGAGGTAGATTTTAATTTAACAACAATTTTTTTTAAAGTTATTTCATGCTTAAATAAAAAATTAGCTAAATTCGAGGAACATGCTAAGCTACTCCTAAAGGAAAATAGTGACCTTAAGGAACAACTCAACTCGAGTTTTTCAACTAACCAATTTCAAGATGGAAACTCAACTCAAGTTGTAAAACTTGAGGAATAAAATTTCATTTTGAAAGGTGAAGTTAAAGAACTCAAGGAACAGTTGGAAAAGTTTATCTCAGGATACAAATAACTAGATATGATACTTGGATCCCAAAGAGCTGTGTATAATAAGTCCGGACTCGGATATAAATCAACATCAACCAATAAATCTTTTTATCTCTTATCACTCAAAACACAAAACAAATCAAAGCATGAGTTTCGAATGCATACCTAATAAAGCAAGTAAGACCAAATCAATACTATGTACTTAAAACTGAAATATTTTATTTAAAGTCAAAACCAAAAGTATATGATTTAGGGGAGGCTCCAGATTAGTTGACACCTCAAAACATAACTTATCCAGTTAGGTAGCTAGGACTAGATAAAACTTGGGATACTTTTAACTTGTTAAATAGTATTATAAAAGATAGAGATGATAGTAAGTTAGGAAAACTCTATCAATTGTATGTCTAGAAAGAATCATATGTGTTCAACCTGGTGCAATCGACTTAGCGAAACTAGCTGAATCTACCCCAATCAAATCTAAATTAGTTAGACCAAGGTTTAGTATTAAGTTCATTGGACAGAACTATTTGGAAAGCTTTGTCTTAGGCACGTGGTTACTTTAATGATGTCCAAGTGACTCATCACAGTTTGGAAGCTTATTCAAAGAATGCTTGCTTGGTGGACCCAAAGCTAAACTTGAATCTAATACAAGTTAAAACAACCACAGATTAATGACTCAATTCATCTCACAAAATTATAGGATTGCCTTAGTTAAAAAATTACACCGGGTGAGATAAATAAGGTTAATTTAATTAAAATTTTAATTTAAAATACTAATTAAATAAAAAAAATTAATTTAAAATACTAATTAAATTAAAACCCTAATTTAGCTAAAAATGTTAATTTAATTAAAACATAATTGAAAAACCTCTTAAAAATTTATTTTAAAATTTAAAAACTATTTTAAAAAATCATTTAAAAAACTTATTTCAAATACTTATTTTAAAAATTCTTTTAAAAATAATTTACAAACTTATTTTAGAAATTATTTTTAAAACTTATTTTAAAAAATCATTTCAAAATTTATTTCAAAAACTTAGTTTAAAAATTCTTTTAAAAATTCATTTTAAAACTTATTTTAAAAATTCTTTTTAAAAAATTTATTTAAAATTTTATTTTATTTTTTTTTAAAAAAATTTATTTTAAACATTTTATTTAAAAACTTATTATTTTTTTAACTTATTTTAAAAGACTTATAAAATATTTAACACTGTACCTAGTTAAAGCTTAATTAAAAACCTTAAGTAATTTCAAAACTTAATCAACTCAACTTAAATAAATTATTCTAACCATATTTCCTACTTTGTGTGTAGGAATCTAAGTGGATACCAGACAGTATTGTTGGTGCAGTTTGCACTAATAGTCTAACCCTATGTTTTGATGTATGACAACATGTTAAAGTTAGACTGTTGTTGTTTAACAAGTTGAGCTAAGTGTGCAGGGTTAACTAACTTGACGGATCTAGAGGACCATACACTAGGTAGAAGGAAAGATGTGTGATTCTGGTAGGAAGTCCAGCTGGGTCGGAGAGGACCAGACAATTGGCGGGAAGTCTAGTCGGGTCAGGGAGGACCAGACGATTGACTGAAGTCCGGATGTGCGATTTCGGCAAGAAGACCTGGTGGGTTGGAGATCAAACGTCGAGGAAGTTACACGAAAAATGGTAAGTAAGATAAGAAATTGGAGGATTGAATCCAGTGAGGATGGGTCCCTGGTAGGGACTTAGGTGCTGGCCCCGGGAGGG
>JBBUKS010000035.1:11136036-11151224 GCA_038050645.1 Hedychium gardnerianum
TTTATTTATAGCTTTAGGGTAATTTAGTCTTTTCACTTTTGTGTTAGGGTTTAGGGTTTCTTAACTTAATTATATAATACCCTATACTCTGTATTTTTCTTTAAGCTTTTCTTGGATTCAATAAGACAACTAACTTTTTTCTCTTTTAGATTTCTACAATAGTAACTACTGAGTAGCTTCTACATGTTGTAGCAGCTACCGAGTAGCTTCTACATGCTTTAGCAGACACCAAATAACTTCTATACATTATAGCTAAACTCTAAATCTTATAATTTTGAACCTTAATTCATAAACTTTGAATATCGAAATAGTTGAATTTTCACATTGTAGTTGCTATAAGTAGTTTCTACAAGTTGTAACAGCTACCAAGTAACTTCTACACATTCTGACTAAACCCTAAATGTTAAAATTTTGAATTTTAAATTCCAAATTTTGAAAACTATTATATCAAAAATAATCTTTACCAATTTCATGAAATTATTTAAATTTATTAAAATCACTTTAAATTAATTAAAATGATTAAAATAATTATAGCAATTACAAAGTAGTTTCTATACATAACAGCAATTACAAAGTAGTTTCTATGATTGTAGCAGTTAAAGAGTTAACTTCTTCTACACACGTTGTAGTTAGTAGTAGTTGTTATAATAACTCTAAACAAATAAGGAACAACGTTATAATAATTACTTGATATGCTCCACATTACGTTATAATCACTATCGATAACTACTTCAAAAACATTAGATAAGGGAGATTTTGAAAATGAAACATTTGATAGGTTCCTTTTGACTTTTTTTCTAAAGAGTGCCTTTTTAATGATTTATATAATTTAAGATGTCATTTTGATTTTTGCCCACTATTCTTTGTATAACAACACCAGCTATGGGAGAGAAGATTCACTTTGATTGAATGCATCATTTGCTAAAAACCTTTGGAAAAAACAAAACTCTAAACAAGTATCATTTAATAATTTTTATATAGATATATAATATTTGATTTGATTTGATTTGATCTACAATTACGTTGCTTTTATATTTGGAATTTTTAATTTAATTTTATTTCTATTTTTTTTCGGATTTATTCGATGAAATCCGATCACCTCTCTGGATAGAAATACTTGAATATCTCAGCATTTTTTTTTCCATGCTACATGAAAAGGTTTTCTTCTTTCAAGTAGAGGGTAAACAAGTTATACACCTTTGGGTTCTACATTTTAATCGGGCCGGGTCACAGACCATAGTGGAGGCCCTTTTAGATTACGATAAATAAGAGGCCATTGAAACCCTAGCGCTCTCCCTAGGTTGCTCATTCCCTCGCATCAACAGCAGGCGGCGGAGCTAAGGAAGCAGTGAAGCAAAATGCCGGCTGGGCATGGACTACGCTCGAGGACAAGGGATCTCTTTTCCCGTCCATTCAGGAAGAAGGGCTACATTCCCCTGACGACCTACCTGCGCACCTACAAGATCGGTGACTACGTCGACGTCAAGGTGAACGGCGCCGTCCACAAGGGTATGCCACATAAGTTCTACCACGGACGCACTGGTAGAGTCTGGAATGTTACCAAGCGAGCCATCGGCGTCGAGATCAACAAACAGGTCTGCGTTCTTTAGCCTTTCATTTATTATTCTGTATGTATTCCTATACTTCGCTTGCATATTGCCTTTGATTGCGGAAATTTTAAGTCATAGAAATGTAAATACTGCATGCTTTTACCCAAAGCATAATTATTGCATGTTTTCTTCTTTTTTTTTCACTTTGCTTAAATATTATTAGGAACTACAAGATTTGTAATTTATACAGTTTTGTTAGGAGCCGTGAAATCTTGAGGGTTTATTTTGCTCAAATGCGCATGTGTCCCTGCGGTTGCCTTCAAGTCACAGTGGGTGTATATTACGTAGTTGGCAGAAAACAAAGACTTCCTTTTTACGGGTAAAGGGGTTAGATTTCAACAGAAATTACATTCATCTACACTTCCTACCATTAACTGTGTAGTTGAGGTGTTTGAAAAAAAATAACCCAAGAGCTAACTGATATTAGACATTGAATATCAATGTGTTGTTTTGTTAAGTTTTCATAGATGGAATTGCAACTGTAGATTCAACATTCCGTTTTAAAGATTATTGTTGCATCAACAATCTCAGCTCTTGATCATTATGACACTTCTGATGTTGATTCGTTATAAGGATTCATCGCTATAACTTGAACATGCAATAGAGAACCTCCTTTTTCCCATGGTTGAAATGTGTACGAGGATAAACTAAATTTATTCAACAAATAATATGAGAAAACTTTTCATCATTTGCAATTATATGTGAATTAATCTGTTAACATTTTGATGGTGTATTTCAAGAGGTTGCAAACCAATTGGTCCCAAGATAAACATAGGATGATTGTTTTAGTTGTGTATTGTAGGATCTTTATAGTTGGATCATTTGATAAATAAATTATGGTTAATAATTGCTTGTTGTTAGGGTTAATTTTCTGCAAATAAATGTTTAATTTAGTTTGGAACTGATGTTATCAAAATGTAAAACAAAAGAGGAACTTTTGTGAAGAATTTAATGTAAGATATCTTGTTGCCAAGTTCTTTGTGGCTTTGATGTGTATGAGATTGTGTCATTGGTTCAAGAGAAATTCCCATCAAGATTCAATATGAATCTTTAGGTACTTATCATGTTAAATCTTCTCATGCCATTTGAAAACTTGTACTGAGTGACAACCACAATTTGGAGAGACATTACACTTTTGTGTTTAAGTTGATTTTCTGTTTCTCAGCATGTGAGGTTTTCCATGTCATGTCATGGTTTGTTTTACTTTTGTTTCATATTTTATATTCCACATCTCTAAATTTCGAATAATGATTTTGGACTAATTTTTCTATTTCTGTCTATTGATCTTAAAATCCAAACTGGTGTTAGATCGTGGTCTGTGTTCAAAGTTTTCTATTTCTGGCTATTGGATCTTAAATTCCAAACTGGTGTTAGATTGGGGTCTGTGTTGGTTTTTGTTTCTTCTGTTTGAACCCGGCCAAAATCCAGTTCAACTGAATGATTTTTACTGAAGTTGAACAGGATTTTTTTTTCTTATGGTCCATGGCACCTCATCCAATGGGCTGCATTCCATTATTGGCTTTCAGTACATGCTCATCTGTGGTCTAACAACTCTACTACAGGTTGGTAATCGGATCATCAGGAAGAGGATTCATGTTCGTGTAGAGCACGTCCTGCCTTCTAGATGCCAGGAAGATTTTCGTGCAAGAGTGAAGAAAAATGACCAATTGAAGACGGAGGCAAAGGCACGGGGTGAGATCATCAGTACTAAGAGGCAGCCTGAAGGCCCCAAGCCTGGTTTCATGGTGGAAGGTGCCAAATTGGAGACTGTCACACCCATTCCATATGATGTCGTTAATGATCTTAAGGGTGGTTATTAATCTTCACAATTTCATTTCAGCTGTATTGGTTTTGCATAACCTTTATATTCGTCCAAAATAGTTGGGCTGGCTGATCTTGTATTGTCGCCTATGTTGGGAGAGACCAATCCAGGTGTTCCGTTCCTATTTGCTTACATCAATTATATTTTGACAGAGGTCTATCGTAATATTATATTTTCCTTTCAGCTTGCAATAGTCGGCAGCAGTCTTATTCAAGTCTTTTAATCATGAAAGCTGATATTTATTTTTGTGATATTGTTGATCTATAAAATGAACAGCGAATGAAGAAACAGCGTATCATTGCGGTTTTTTTTATGTGGTTGATATTATTGGATAAGAATTCATTCTAAATCGAAGGGCTCGTGGAATTTCTTTCCGCAGGTTCTGTTGCTCAAGTTAATGATCTGTAGTACACGAAATGGAGGATAAACTTTAAGTTGCAGAAGGGCTGTAAACAAATTACAATCTTAGTGGTCAATTTGATAGGATCTAATTTTTATTTTTAATTTAGTTGGTATTAAATATTTAATTTATACTGATTAATTTTAAAGATGATTAATTTAATTTTATAAAAAAAATTTATCGATTATTAAAATAAATTGAAAAGTATTTGTACCGACATGTTCTTATGTTAACTACAGTAGCTTGATGGTTTAGGGTTTAAGAAATTAAAATTATCCATGTTTAAGAAATTAAAAAGATGTCTTATCCATCTTGGCGGTAAGCTCTTATTTATATTTTTTTTAATATGTATTCAAATGAACGAAATTTAAACCAATTTTTTTTATTAAATTTACAGATAAATAGATAAATAGTTTGCCTAAAGTCTTTTACGACAGTGGTATCTCATCTGAGCCCCATTTAATGCAGGCAAAGATCAAAATGGTGTTTTATTTTAATCATGAAGGGATACTTATAATCTGTTTTAGTTTATACTCTATCACTTCTATTACTTATTGTAGAATTGTAAATGAAACAAACTATCATAAGCAAATTTGATATATAGTTTGATAAGAATTTATTTATAAAAAATTATTTATATTCATTTAATATCCATAAATAAAATTTATAAATTATATTTATTACTAAAATTCTTATCAAACTTATAAGTAAAAAAAACTTTCAAAACTAACCAACAAAATTGTAATATCAAACTTATTAACTAAATAAATAAGATTAAAAATATAAAAAATGTCAAACAAGTTCAAATTAAGAGTTTAATAATATCTAAATAAATCAAATTTAAATTTTAAAAAAAAAGTTAAATTTGAACAATCATTTTAATAACTTGATTTATTTTAAATTTAACTTGACTTGATTTAATTAATTTATTAAATAAATTAAAATAAAATAAAAATTAACTTGATTTACGATTTTAGTTAAAAGGGCATATCTATTTTGTCTTAACTATTATATTTATCCCTCTAAACCCTCTAAGCTAATGTACCTCCACTTGCCTGTCTAAAAAATGTAAAATTGGATCAATCCTCTTTCGGCATGTCTCACCTAAATAAATGTCTCATCCAAATATTACTATAACCCTTTAATCTCTTTGAGCCAATGTACCTTTCTATCTCCTAGCAAATATTGCTTCATTTTCTTAAAAAAAACACTTCGTCTCCCTCCTATTTAACGGATTCCTCGAGACCATGATATAATAATTATTTTTTTTAATAAATAATCAAAAGATTAAGGTTTAAATCTTAGCTGCGATATATTATAAATTTTTTTCCTCTAACAAAAAATGAGCTTAAGAATATTGATCATTTAGATGAGCCTCTATTAGTACTTCTTGATTGGATGAGAAACTTCCATGAGACCGGATTGATTATTCTAAATTTAACATTACTTGACTTGATCAATCATTTTTTTTATTTCACGAATATCTTTCATTTTTTCTTTTGTATTTTATATTCCATTTAAAATTATTTTATTTCTTCCCTTTTTTAATTGACTAGTATAATTCATATAATTTTTTTTTTATCAAAACTATTACATCAATTTATATTAATTTAATTTTACAAACAAACACTCTTTTGGGTTCTATGAACCCTTTAAAATTATTTGATGTCTTTCTTTTTCAATTTAGACTAGTTTAGGACCATTGTTACATAGATTTATACTAGTTTAATTTCATAAATAAATTCCTCTTTATATTTCCTAAACTCTCTACGTAATAATTTTAGTTAGAATTATTATATTAATTTTAGTTAAAAATATTATATTAATTTATATTGGTCAAATTTCATAAATAAGTATTTTTTTTGTAATTTCTAGACCTTCTAAATTTATACTATGACTTTTTTTTTTTAAAAAAAATATGGACTAATTTAGATCCATACAGCAATATTACACAGATCATACTTATCTAATTTTATAAACAAATACTTCTTTATATATTTTTACACTTTGAATTCATACTTTAACTTCCTTTTTCAATTTATAACCTATGCAATAAAATTATTGCATGAATTCACACTACCTAAATGCTATATATACGATCCTTTGCCTTAGGATTATAGTGCGATGATAAATTATGGATTGAGTTTTTAAAATAATGAAAATTTGAATTTCATCTATGACACATTATATTTAGGGAGTTTAAAAAACTTATGACATTAGGTCATTCGTCATGATCCATCTGTACTTTTTGATTTATCCTGATAACCGATGAAAAATTTCTATGATCGAATCGATCATCTTCATAATTAGCTGGATAATAAGAACTAGATATTTAGATTATCAAAAATATAAATAAATAAATATATGACTTTTTGTTCTTATATATATATATATTTTAATATATATATCTTTATTTTTATGATACTAAATGACTTTAAGTTTTTCATAGTCAATTCAATTTATATTATAGGAGTATTGCCTCATGGATTAAAGAAAAAAATAATAGGAGGTTCTACATGGTCAATCTGACCTTGAGTGTTAGGATTGTAAAGTCAGATGCTTCATCTTTTAACATGCTTCGATAAGTTTCATAAGAAAGGATATACACTTATCCTGAAACTACAAGTTGTTTTGCTTTTACTTTTAGAATTTGTATGCATACTATTCACACTTGTTGCACACTTTGCACTTATTCTAGAACTTCCATTCATTAAAGATAAGTGAGTTCAAATATAATTTTCCCAAGTTAAAGATAGTTTATTAATGAAGAATCATTTGATGACAGAATGATAATAATATCCCAAAGAGAAAAATTAAGGAGAAATTTGTAACTATGTATGTACCTTAGTTAAAATAATGGCAAAAAAAATAAAAAAATTATTTTCAGCTGAGCTTTGATTTTTCTTGCCACAGGTTTCGAACTTGACTACCCAAGTTTAAGGAGATTAGTGGATATAACTGAGCCACCATAATAACAAATTTATTCTACTAGTACTATCATCTCTCCATACCGTCCACCGCAAGACGTTATTATGGTTCCTCCTGGTTATCCCCCAGCAACAAGGCAGGAACCATAACCATCACAACAACCCATATATGAGCAAAGACCAGCACGTACGATATTTCGAAGAGACACAAATAATGGATTATGGACGCTCCCCTCGGCACAACAACAGGGAGGAGCTATCTTTGTTATCCCTGAGCAATTGGGATTATTTCATGATGTGTTCTCTCGCTAGGAGTCTATTACAAAAAATCACGTCGCAAGTCAAGGATTTACGGACTCCAAGGATAAGATTGAGTACATGAAAAATTTATTGGGCGAAACAGAGAAGCTCGTCTGGATACAGTGGCGTATGAATTACACGACAGAGTATAATGCTCTCATCAACATAGCCAACGGAAGAGAAAGGACGCAAAATATATTGTCCCAAATGAGAAGGATTTTCTCCTCCGAAGATCCAACACAGGGATCTACTGCTATACAAGATGTTGCGTATAGGGACCTAGAAAAGGTCTCATGTGATAATGTGAAGAATATCGTTCAATACATGAACGATTACATGAAGCTGGCATCTAAAACCGGCAGGCTTTACACGGGGCCGGAGTTATCGGAGAAGTTTTGGATGAAAATGCCAGGAGAGCTTGGCAACAGAATTAAGGCAGCATTCGATGAAAAATACCCCAGTTTAACAGTAGGGGTTCTGCCAAGAATATTATTTGCATACAAATTTCTAGAACAAGAATGCAAAGACGCTGCGTTCAAGAGATCTTTAAAGAATCTGTCCTTTTGCAGCCAGATATCTATTCCAGGCTATTATAAGGGACAACAGAGTCAGAAGAAATACGGTCTATGACGAAGCAAGACGTATAAGGGCAAGCCTCATGACTCTCATGCCCGTATAGAAAAAAGGAAGCACTTGGTCCGGAAAAAAAAGTGTAAATGCTATCTCGGCGGACAAGAGGGACATTTTGCAAGGGAATGTCCAAATGAGAGAAGATCTATCAAAAGAGTTGTCATGTTTGAGCAACTTGAGATCCCAAAAGAGTATGAGATATCTTGTACTTCTATCAACGATCTTGTAAAAAGTTTTTCACTGCTAATACTTTGCTGAAGAAGAGAAAGGATAAAAGATTTTTGGAGAACGTAAGTCATTGATTAGGAGTTTGAGAGTTGTTAAATCATGTTAAATTACTTGTATCGTTATTGTTGGTATAATTGATCTCAGTTAAAATTTATCATGTTTGAATTAGATTTAAATTGCTTGTATCATTATCAGGAACAAAGAAGCATGTCCATGGAAATTTGCAAGGGAGAATCATAGTCTTGTGATTGTTTGAGTGAACAAAGCCTGTAAAGGTACTGCACATTACTTTCTTGCAAGACAAAGAAATGGGTGCCCTCCCTCTCTTAACTGATATCAGGCCTCTCAACTGTGATCCATTTTCTAGGTCTCATAATTAATTGGGCTCCTTTAAAGGAGGCCTGATGATGGGCCAAATCTTGAAAAAGGTCCGTAGGCCTTTGTTCCATCTGGCTACAGCCAGCCTTACTTAAGGCTCGGTGGTAATTTCATAATTAAAAAGGTTAATTTCTTGTGGCAAAAGTGATTCGTTCATTTTAAATATTTTTCATGATCGACTCCATAATAAAATGAAAAAAATAAATGATTATGATTGAACGGTCTTTTTAAGTAGGAGAGATTTTATTTCTTAAGTGATTATTCCTAGGAATTTGATCTCTCTATTATTGTGTGACAATTTACACCCATCTTAATTCTTGAGATGAATAAATTAAACGTATTTTGATATAAATATAATTTATGGATAGTAATTTTCATCAATCGTATCATAAAGTATAGTAATTTTCATCAATCCTATTCATGATTTGAATTCCAATTTATTATGCATTGTGAAAATTTTAAGAAGTTTGTTATTGGACATGAATTCCTTTATACTTTTATATTTATTGGATGGACGCTTTAAGGAAGACCGTCTAATAATTACGCTATATAACTGCTAGCGTTGTGATAAAAATATTTTCAGATAAAATATAGCATAAAGTACTCTTATATTTTATTTTTTTTTAAAAAGAGCAATAATAAAAGTGAAAATTAAAGTCAAAACTCCTGCGTCACATTTTACCATTCTAAGAAGTCGATTCCCCAAGTCCTACATCCATTCAATGAACGCACGTTTTATTTTTCCAATTTTTGTCTTTTTCTCTGCTACTTATCTCCTTACACTTCCACATGTCTTTGCGGAAGTAGAAACACCGTTTCTTTCATTTCTATGCGAAAAAGTCAGTAAAAGCCGCACAATCAAAGTAGAAACAACTTATCTTTCATTTTCATTTTCATTTTCAAGTGAAAAGACTAAGGCCTGAGCTACGGTACAGTAGTTAAGTTCGATTTTTTTTTTATCAGCGAAATAATAAATTTAAGAACGTTAATAGTTTAAATGAAATTTTATGAATATTTTCTAATTTATTTTCTAATTATTAAGAAAATTTTATAAGATTAAATTAATTATTTTCAAAATTAATTAATTTAAAAAATTAAATATCTAAATTAAATACTACTACTAATAATAAATATCAATTCAATTGTATAAGTTAGTAAAAGCCACACACCATGAGAAAAAGGAAAAAAAAAACTCTGATGAGTTCAGACGAACCACAAGTTCATACCCTGCTCCTTCTAATTTTTTTTTAAAAAAAAGTAATTCAAATATCGAAGTCTTCGAACCATTAGTCTTAGAATGTCTGGGCTCATGGATCGGATAAATCCGAAAATAGGTGTGTTTTAGCACGATCGAATGGTAGGTACTGGATGATAATCTCGCTACACCGTCTCAGAGCTGGTTGGAGAGCCTTATCGTGACAAAAAGTGAAACGCTCATTCCCAGCGCTCCCGTCAGTCCTTCTCAGGATCAATACGGAAGAAGTAAATCACGGGGGCTAATCTAATCAGCCCGAACAGTGACTAGTACATAAGAAGAACAGAAACCTGACTACTAGCTAGGATTTGACTCCTAAATCTTATTATGACAACACCTTATGTATTAATCAACGGGTCATCTGAGAGCCTTATCGGTTGCACAGTTACCGGGTAAATACTTGAGATTGTTTTTTTTAACCCTGATTAAATGGAAATCATCACATCAATAAACGCGCCCCCTTTTCATTGGCCGCACGGCCTTCCACCTACGCCGCTGCGCCGTCTTATAGCATCAGTAAACGCGCCTCGCTCTCATTAATTGGCCGCCCTCCTTCTGTTAGTCTGCTTCAAGTCGATAATCATCACCACTTGCAAATGCCCTCTCTTTCTGGCGGTAGTTCGTCGATTTGTTCCGTGGTTAGGGCAATTGCGAGGTGGTTTCTTTGAGGTGGAGATAAGGGAGAAGGAAATGGGGAAGGAGGCGGAGCAGGCGAGGAGTGAGGTGAGGAAGCTGGTGTTCGGGAAGTACGAGATGGGGAGGGTCCTGGGGAAAGGAACGTTTGCCAAGGTGTACTACGGCCGCGAACTCAGTTCGGGCGAGAGCGTCGCTATCAAGGTGATTGACAAGGAGCAGGTCCGGCGGCAGGCCGGAATGATGGAGCAGATCAAGCGGGAGATCGTGGTGATGCGCCTCGTCCGCCACCCCAACGTTGTGGAGCTCCGAGAGGTGATGGCCACAAAGACGCGCATCTTCTTCGTGATGGAGTACGTCCGCGGTGGCGAGCTGTTCGCCCGCGTCGCCCGCGGCCGGCTTCCGGAAGACCAAGCCCGCCGTTACTTCCACCAGTTGATCTCTGCTGTCGACTTTTGCCACAGCCACGGAGTTTTCCACCGGGACCTCAAGCCGGAGAATCTCCTTCTCGACAGGCTCGGCGACCTCAAAATCTCCGACTTCGGCCTCTCGGCGTTGCCTGAGCAGCTCCGACACGATGGCCTTCTCCACACTCAGTGTGGAACCCCGGCCTACGTCGCGCCGGAGGTCCTCCGCCGTCGTGGCTACGATGGAGCCAAGGCTGATCTCTGGTCATGCGGCGTCATCCTCTTTGTCCTCCTCGCTGGATTCCTCCCCTTCCAAGACGAGAGCTTGACGCAGATGTACCGGAAGGTGCTCAAGGCGAAGTACCAAATTCCTCCATGGTTCTCCGGCGACGCTCGCTGCCTCGTATCCCGTCTCCTGGTCGTCAATCCCGATAAGCGTATCTCAATCCCTTCCATACTGCAGGACCCCTGGTTCAAAAAGAGATCTTTCCGCCCTCCAGCCATACAAATCTCTAACCTGCTGCAACCGCCGGTTCCACCGGCCGAGGAAGACGAGACCAAGCCAGCGACGCCGAGGTTCTACAACGCCTTCGAGCTAATCTCCAGCATGTCCTTTGGGTTCGACCTTTCGGGACTGTTTGAGAGCCAACGGACGACGGGAACGGTGTTCACATCGCTGTCGCCGGCGGCGACGATCCTTGAGAGGCTGGAAAATATAGGTAGGGAACTTGGGTTGGCAGTTATGCGAACCAAGCCATTCAGGGTGAGAATGGAAGGAACGGCGGAGGGAAGGAAGAGGCGGTTGGAGGTGGAGGCTGAGGTGTTCGAGGCGGCGGTAGGGGTGGCCGTAGTAGAGTTCACTAATGCCGACGGAGACAGTTTGGAGTACGCCAATTTCTGCGAGCAGAATATCCGGTCGGGGCTAAAAGACATAGTTTGGACATGGCAGGGCAACGACGAGGCTGACTCCGGCTACCGAGGTGATCGGTTTACTAATAAATAGAGTTGACCTAATCTTGTCTTATTCTCGCCGATGAGACTTTCTCTGTATCCGATGTAAAAAAAAATGAAAATATTGAACTTTTTCTAAGATTAAACTCTTTCTGTCAAATTGTTATTTTTTATTTTAAAATATATATATTTCAAATATATTTTTTATTTTTGTACATTTATTATTTATTTAATTAAAAGAAACAAAATAAGATAAAAAAAACAGAAATACCAAATAATTGGGGCAGCAACCTATTGAGTATTCTATTTATATATTAGATGTAAAGAGTATTTTCATAAATATATTGGATGTGAAAATATTTTCATTTAGAGTAGAGTAAAATGGTTCAACTATTCTTAATAAATATATTGTTAAACTATTATTTTTTAAAATATTTAAATATTATTTTTTATAAATTTTTTATTATTATTTTCTTCTTTCTATTAAATGTTCATTTAAGTCCCTATTATTCATATAACTTTTGAAATACATTAATTTTTTTTTGTAAACATAAATGCATTTCACAAAATAAATTATAGAAGACTTGAATATTAACACACACTCTGTTATAATCATTGTCACAAATATGACGCTCTTAACCCTCAATAAACGTGCTCATCAAACATTTATTTTTTGCATAGTATGTTATTATCCTGATATTTACAAATTAAATTTTATCTAATAATCAGGTTTATATTCTCTCCCATATATTGATTATTATTTGAACTAATAAATTAATTTCATAATTTATCTAATCTTAAAATAAATTAATAAAAATACTGGAAGGAACGTTTTTACCACTATCAAATATCCATTTTCAAACATTATTTGAACATTTTGGTACAATACAAATATGATCTTATACACCTAGATTTTAATCTTATAAATTACCCCATCTGACAAATAAGACACTCATTCACATGTCATTTTGTTACAAGTAATCCATAGTTGGTATATCATGCAGACTAAGGCGAGCTTTTTAGCCTAGTTCCTTCATGATGTTCCTCGGACTTCCTTGATCATCCACTTGGGTGCACTTTTCAAAATAAACATGTGGCAAGTGATGCCAAATCAAGTCACAGCTGATCTTGAATCCAACGAACACATGCTCTAGGGTTTCCAACTCCTTGTTGCAAAGTTCGCACATCCCAAATGTCTCCTAGAAGGTTATATGATCTTTGGTGAGAAGTCTGCCTCTCGTTGCTAACCATAGAATGAAGGAGTATTTCGGTAAAATCCACGAGCTCCATATAATCTTCATACACAACAGCTTTCGTCCCTTCGATCGAAAGAAATGGTAGGCCTTTGTAGTGCTCAGTATCGTACTCATACACCAACTAGATATCAAGTGAGTTGTTGAATTGACCGAGCCTGCGTACCCAACTATATGATTCTAAATCACAGCTAGTTGCTTAGTAGTAGTGAGTCATGCTTTCTTGGTTGCTATTCCAAGAAGGCATGAATGTTCCATACCTTTGCATGAATGTTCCATAAAATCTTTGCCAATGGAGCGTAATTCCTACTCCTAGAGTCCCTCAGGTCTAACCCTCCCTCTTAGACCTGATCATGATTCGAAATTAATAGTTCGACAGTCCGGAATCGTTGGTTCGACGAGCCGGAACAATCGGTGGGACGGTTCCTAGCAGGTCAACCCTTAACCTTAATCGCCTAAGACGGTTATGATTTACGGTTCAGAACTACCAGTTCACGGTTCGGAACCGCCGGTTCATGATTCAGTTCACGGTTCATTATAATTCGCCATGGTTCAAGATTATTATATTAAAAAAAATTAAAATTTAATAAAAAAAAGGCTTGTACTTTTTTAAGTTGTCTACGTATCCCCTTAGGGTATAAGAGAATCAAAGCTTACATAATTCTTTTATATTTTTACTCTTTTACGTTAGGAAGTGATATTGTTACTTACTTTCATTTCTCGTTCTCGTTGTATTCATTCCTTCGGTATCAAAATCTTCGACTTCATCATCTAAAAGTTGCATTCCTTGGATTTTTTTTCTCGGCTCTAGTCCAATCGTCGAGTAATACTTGAGCTTCCAATGAGTCGGGAGACAAAGTCGATCGCCGTTCATCTAATATGTTGTCACCGACACTGAACGTCTACTCAACATCAACATTTGACACTAGACAAGCTAAAAAAAATTTGGCGATCACGGAGAGGACTGAAAAGCTTTGAGCCTTCTATGACCACTACTTTAGGATATCGAAATTTTCGTTATCTGCTTCATTAAAATCAAAAGAAGTCATAAAATAATTCTCAAGTTCCTGTGTAAAACTTGAGGATCCTCGTGAACGTTTGGTCCGTTCTTTTAATAAAAGTTATGCTTTTGTAAGTTTTAAATTACTACTAGTAATAGTTTGTTGTGTTTCAAAAATATTAGTTTGTATTCCATATTTTACATAATATTGATTATAAATATCATATAAATAAATTCTAACATTATATATAATATTAAGATCAGGAGAAAAAGAATCTTTAAATGAAATTAAAGTGTCTTAATATAAAGTTAATATTTCTTATAAAATTTCTAATTTAAATCTAGAATCTAAAGCAAGTGCAATTAAATAAATTTCAGGAATAATATAAAAATATTTTTCTCATTTAGTTTTCTTAGCTAATATGCAAGAAGATAAAGATTTATTATTAATATATTCATTTAAAACTAATACTACACTAGAAAAATTTACTAAAACTAAATAAGCAGTGAGATAATAAACATCGAAAAGTTGTTCGGTTGCATCATTAAATACTTTTAAAATTTCACAAATACTACTAGAAATATTTTATTATTATGAAAATAAATACATATTAGTATTAGTATTTTGTGCAAAAAAATGAACATAATAATTCTTTATATTGAAATGAATCTTGTAATAATTCATATGTTGAATTCCAACGTGTTGGTACATCACGTGGAATTTTTTTATGTCTCATTCTATTGGTTTTACAAAACCTACCCCATTATTTCATTATAGATGGATGTGACCATAAATAAGAAAATTATAGTTCTAATTGGTTTAATATGATTTTTAAAAAATTTTAATCCATCTTAAACACATAAATTTAAAACATGACATACATAATGAATATGAAAAACAAACCACCAATAACAGGTTGATAAACAAATTTTAGATCTTTTATCCAAGCGATATTAGAACTAGCATTATCTAATGATATTGAAAATATTTTATGAGTTAACTCATATTTTTCTAAAATTAAACATAATAATTGTGTAATGTTATGAGCAGTATGCGATTTATCAAAAACTCTATAAGCTAACAATCTTTTTTTGGAGGTTCTAAGAGTTATCGATCTAATGGTAAGTCACACCCATATACGAATGTGTTTGTCAATTATCACTCCAAATATCGGAACATAAAAAATTTTATTATTTAATTTACTATATCCATCAATTAAATTTCCCCCCTTGTTTTACTAATTTTTTAATTGTATGAGTAAGTATAGTCCTAATAATACGTTTAGCACATAGATTAAGAGATTCTTTACAAAAATATTCAAATGTGCATTTAGATCCAAAACTAAAAGAAAGATGTTCTATGGAAACAAATTTAGCTAATGATTCTCTTAATT
>JBBUKS010000035.1:11151324-11165494 GCA_038050645.1 Hedychium gardnerianum
TCCCCTTTTTATTAATTAAATTTATTTCATTAAACCCTAAACAATTCTATATGATTCCATTTTAATCCCCGAAAATTTCATAATATTCCTAAAAATTTCCTCTATTTTATAATAAAATTTTAAGATTTTATTTCTATTTATTTATTTATTTTTAAATTTTCTCGTACTTTACAGCCTACGAACGAAGAGAGAGGAGAGAAAAAGATCTTGCATACCTTTGTGGCGGAGAAAAGCGGTCGATCGGCTGACGATCAGAGCGAGAGAAAAGGAGAGTTGGGAGAGAGAAGATAGGGAAAAAGATGCCCGAGAAACCCTAAAATCATAAAATTTGTGACAAAATTTAAATTTCGGCGCTAAATTTGCGACAATTGTAGCTGCTACAATTATGTAGCTGCTATAACATGTGTAGTTGCTACAACATGTGTAGCTTACAACTGTGTAGCAAACTTTCGAATGTCATAACTTTTGACTCAAATATTAGAATGAGACGATCTTTCTTTTGAATTGAAACTCATTTAGAGATCTATAATTCAAAAAGAAAATACCATCTTATTCTGATATTTAAGTCAAAATTTATGACTTTTAGAAGTTTGCTACACAGTTGTAGCAGCTACACGTGTAGTTGCTACATGTGTAGCTGAATTAACTATGTAGCAACCTTCCGAAGGTCAAAACTTTTAACTCATATATCATAATGAAACAATTTTTTTTTTAATTGAAGCTCATTCAGAGATCTATAATTTTAAAACAAATATTGTCTTGTTCTGATATCCGAATCAAAAGTTATGACCTCCGAAAGTTTGATATATAATTGTACCAATTATACAGTTGTAGTAGCTACAAAGTTGTAGCAGCTATGGTTTCATAGCTGCTATAACTGTGTAGCAGATATAGTTTTGTAGCTGCTATAATATAAAAAATAATTATAGTTATAGCAACTACGAAACCGTAGCTACTATAATTGTGTAAGAGGTAATGCATGTGTCAGATGCATACATGTGTTAGAGAGAAAAGAAAAGAGAGAGTTTTATTTTAATTTAAAAGGAAAGAGAGAAAATTTGTTGCATGCAAATGAGAGAGAAAAAGCTATTTTAATCTGCGTTAGGTGCCCACGTTGGATGACGCCCATGGTCGGCTTACATAATGATGGGATGAGTATCATTTCTCTCTATATATATATTTAATTGCTTAGGATGATAAGGATTTAATTAATTAAAATTTAACTTAATATAATTTAATACGAGAAATAATAAAAAATAATAATTAACCATGAATAAATATACAAGAATATACAATATTTTATTATAATTTTTAGAATTTAAAATAAATGTATATATATATTAAGGAGATAGTTCGGTTAGGTTTTGTTTAAACAAAAAAAATGATGAATCAGATAACATCGAATATGGGGTGATTGACCCGGCCCCATTAAAGTTTTCCATCGGTTGTTAGGATAAATCAGAAAGCATTCACGACGGGTGGCACAAAAGTCCATCATCCCTTGGTTGTGCATCCCATTTGGAGAAAAAATTCTCGCAAATATGTCATAGTTGGGGATTGAACTGTGGGTATCTGGATGACAATTTGAGCGCTCTGTCACTACACTATAGTTCCGAGAGCAAATTTTGATTAAACCAGTTTGAATTATTAGGAGTTGGTTGAGATTATTATTTAATTAAAATCTAAAGTTTTGATCCCATCTTTGCTCATTCTCCTTCTACATGTGCGCAACGCAGGCATGACTCGTCAGTCGCTCCTTCCCCATATGCCACCGTTCTCAGAAACTCAGTCGTGCATCACCTTTGTCGTTGCCAACCACGACTGGAGCCTTTAACGTCTACTCGATAGAGACTCAAATGACAACTGAGATGTCGTCATCGCCATGCCAATGCCTAGTACCCGCATGCCCATGTCCACACTATCTATCGACATCCAACCTATGCATCCAACCACTGTCGTTCCCCCATCTTCCCGTCGTGGGCTTTGTCGACGTTGCACCCTCGCTTAGTCTCAAACCATGCCACACCCGAGTCCTCATCCATCATCGCCTTGTTTCACCCATCGCGAACAAGTCCCATCCGCCGCAGTTGGTTGTAGAAACATGGAAGAAGTTGGTTGCCATCAATGAAGGTAAAGGATTATTAGTTAATTAATTAGATAATAAACTAAGGTTTGTTTGATTAATCAAATAATATTGTTTAATTAATCAAGTTTAATTAGATTAATTTATTTAATTAATCAATTAGATAATTAAACAAGGTTTGTTTGATTAATCAAATGATATTTGATTAATTAAGCCAATTAAGTTTAATTAGATGATTAATCATTTTAATTATTATTCTATTTACCTGTGTTGGATCGAAATAGAAGAAGCAACTCGTACAAAAAAATAAGGATAGTAATAACAATACTATCTCCTTAAAGTATGCAAGCAAATAATAGAGTATATCGACAACAAGTAGTAGAAGTTAGGTGTAGGTTGTCAACGAGCCTCTCAGCTTAATAGTAGTAGAACTTACATGTTTTAAGCAGTAGGAGAAGAATGAGTCGAGGATAGAATTGATTATTCATCTCGGATCCCGTGGCTTCCTTAATAGACCTTGTTCAGTTGACAGAAAGAGCGTTCTGTTGATCGATCTAGATCTATCAACTGAATCACTTATCAGTCGATAGATCTCTGCTCACTTCCTTGTTTGGTTTGATTTGATCTATTAGATACCACAAATCACATTTGTTTAGTCGATTGAATCATTTTCTGTCGACTTAACCCCTAGGGTTTCTTTTCCTGCATGATCCGATATGATTGCCTGCACTTTCTAAATTTGTTCGATCGATGAATCCTCTTGATTAGTTGACGGAACCCATATATTTCATTCTTTGCTAGATTTGAATGCTTATCCACCTAGATCACTCGACGGATCCTCTCTATCAGTTAACGGAACCCAATATTTCCTTCTTTGCTGAATTTGAATCTCCCAATCCTTATCCACCTGAATTAGTCGACTAAACCTCCCTATTTAGTCAATGGAACCCTGGATCAGTTGATTAAACCTCCTTGTTCAATCAACTGAACCCCTTAATCAACAAGAAGCTTGCTTTTCTGCAAAACCAAGTTAGCACAATAATACAATAATAATGATCATGCAAAACAAAGATAGATAATAATAAGCATGAATGAGTATAACAGTTAGGATTGTCTAATCTCGACTTAGAAACCTCTGATGGTTTCTTCAGTCAGATCATTACCTAACGTTTGTCCAAACTAGGACACGACCACACTGTTCTTCTTTTCAGAAGAACTGCTCCACTCAAAAATCTCTCCCTCAAATTAAACTCTCCCCCTGAGTTTAACATTTCTGAGATTTCTCAAGAATGCCAAAAATTTCTAACACTTAACTTTTAATCACTTCTCTCCCCTGTGACACACATGATGTGCGTAGATTATATATCATTTTATGCATTATTTGACGCACATCTCCTTATATTTCATTGACATGATCTACACTATCGCACCTCATTTTATTATGTTATTATGTTTTTTACTCCATATTGTTAGAAGATCTGCTCTTCTTGTGTTTTCATCTACATGATGCATTTTAGAGCGAAATGAAACTTTCACTGAGAGCAAAGCAGAAAACAGAGCAAAAAGCAAATAAGCGAGGAAAAACCTTGGTCGTGCCTCCCTAGCATGACCAGATTCAGGGCATGCCTCAAGAGTAGTACAATCTCAAGGAACGACTGTGTCTCCCAGACACGGCCATGTGACACCTGGGAAGGAGGCTTAGGCATGGTCGTGTCTCCCAGACACAATTGTGTCTCACTGACAGCTCTTCCTCAAACTTGGGTCGTGTCTCCCAGACACAGTCGTGCCTCCCAGACACAGTCGTGCCTCCACTCATCTGTACCTCAAGACACGATTATGTTTTAGAGACAGTTGTGTGCTAGGAGTGACCTTGGTCGTGTCTCATAGGTATAAAGGGTTTTTTTTTGCCCCTTTGTGAATAGAGGGTGGTTCTTCCCTTCTTGGGAGAACCCTAGGTCCTTCACACTTCATCTTTCAGAGATTTCTCCAGCGATTCGAGATGAATTTCTCCAATCCATCATCATTAAAGGAAGGAGAGGACTCTCAAAGACCAAGACAACTACCGGCTAAGCATTCTTTCCCTCTTTCTTCTAGATTAGGGCTTGAATGTTTATCTTCATATCTTTGTATTTTCTTTCCCTTTCTATGGAGTAGATCTTATGTATTCTAGGGTAAGGGAGTAACTATGATGTGATTGATGATGTATGAACTATGGATATGTCAATTTCCCATTTCTATGAGATGTTATATCTTATGTTATGTATGTTGTGCATTGTGCATGTTTGACGAAATGTGTATGTGAATGATGCATGTAGATCTAGGGTTTTGCTTCTATGTTAAGGTTGCTACTAGACTGGATAATTGGGAGATCCTTAGTGATAAAGGATTCTCATTCAATCGAACACTTGTGCCCTTAGTGACAGAGGGCACCGACACGTATTTCACTTTCTAAAGTTAAAAGACTTTGACATAGGAATTTACCCTAGTTCATAAGAGTAATATTGAGAATTAGAAGATGATCATGTTATAGGGACATTATCTAACATCATAGTGAAATCGAAAGCGTAGAATCACTCCCTAAACCAATCTTCACTTCTCTCTCACTTGGACCTAGACCTCTCAATTCTCTCTCTCTCTCTCTCTCTCTCTCTCTTAAGCACTCTCTTTAATTCTCAAGCTTCCAAACTTCGATTAGTCTAGCTAACTTCCTTTACTAAATCATCAGTACTTAGTCCACAATCCCTGTGGGATCGATATTTTTTTATTACTTGACGACATTACTGTGCACTTGCGGTATGACAACAGTAACTTCTTGGAAGTCGACTTTCAGTCTTTTGAAAGCTTTGACATACATCTTCAATCACTCCTTGTTCGCCTCAAAATTCCCAGACAATTGTTGAGCCACCAACTATGAATCCAAATACAGTACCATGCAGGAGGCTTCCACATGCTCTGTTGCCTGAAGCCCCATGAGCAAAGCTTTATATTCTGCTTCATTATTGGAAGCCCGAAAGTTCAGTCGAATGGCTAGGGTAAGTACGTTGTCTCGGGGGGAGACCAGCAAAATACCCATGCCACTTCCTTGTCGTGTGGCGGACCCATCTACATAAACTTTCTAGACGTCGTCTGACTCTGGATTATGTATTTTTGTAAGAAAATCAGCCAGTGCCTGGGCTTTGATCACTAATCTGGGTTGGTCTTATATGTCATATTTGCTTAATTCTGTGGTCCGCTTGATCAATCTTCCGGATGCCTCGAGATTAATCAACACTCGACCGAGAGCACTATTAGTGAAGACTCTTATAGGATAAGAGAGAAAATAGGGCCTCAATCAACGAGCTGTTAGGACTAGCCCATAAGCTAGTTTTTTGAGAGTAGTGTATCAACATTTAGCATCTTTCAATAAATGGATTAAGAAATATACAAGTTGTTGCTCTTTGTCTTCCTCTCTAATAAGTATCGACCCCACCGCTTCCTCGGTGGAGGACAGATATACCCATAGTTGCTCCCCCACTATTGATTTTGAGAGGAAAGGTAAGCTCGCTAGATATTCCTTGAGTTCTACAAAGCCTTGTCGCAGCTTTCGTCCCAGTGAAACTTGGTGGCTCGACTGAGTACTTTGAAGAATGGGAGGCTCCGATCGACCGATTGAAAAATGAATCGTGAAAGTGTTGTTATCCGACCATAGAGTCTCTGGGCTTCTTTGAGATTTTTAGGTAGGGCCATGTCTCTGAGCACTTGGATCTTGTCCGAGTTGACCTCAATTCCCCGTTCGGTCAACATGTAGCCTAGGAAGCGACACTTCTTAACTCCGAACAAGCACTTTCTCAAGTTTAATTTGACCCCATACTTTCTTAGATCTCCACAAGTCTCTTCAATGTCGGAGATGATATCGTCCACTCGGGCGGACTTAATCAGTATATCATCGACATAGACTTCAATATTTCTTCCGATCTATGGGTGGAATACTTTGCCATGAGCCGTTGGTAGGTTGCTCCTGCATTCTTTAGTCCGAATAGCATAACAATGTAACAAAAAGTGTCATCGGCAGTAATGAAACTAACATTTTCTTGGTCTTTAGGAGCGAGAGATATTTGGTGCTACCCTTGATAGGCATCCAGTGTGCAGATCAGCTCACTCCCAGAAATAGAATCCACTAATTGATCAATGCTAGGAAGAGGGTGGCAAGCCTTGTTGAGGTCCCGAAAGTCAACACAGACTCGCCATTTGTTTCCTGGTTTGGGCACCAGCACCACGTTAGCAAGCCAAGCTGAAAACTGCACCTCCTGAATACGTCCTGCTTCTAGCAATTCTTTGACTTCCGCTCGGATGATTTGATTCTGGTCCACTTCGCAATTTCTCTTCCTCTGTTTAATCGGTCGAGAGTCAGGGAGGAGATGGAGTTGATGCTCCATTATCATTGGCGGTACGCCCGTGATCTCCTTGGGGGACCACGCAAAGACTTCTCGATTTCGAGAAAGACACGAAACCAAATTTTCTTTCAGTTTTGGGGGAAATTTTCGTCGTGATCCAGGTCATTGCCTTTTGCCGATCAAGGTATATCTATACCTTCTTTGGATCGCCGATCGGTTGTGTTAAGGGGGCTTCATGTATGGCTTGCACGTCCGCTAGTTGGGTTTTGCGGGCTTTGTACGACTTAGCTCTAATAATATCCACATAACATCTTCGAGCCGCCAGTTGGTTTCCTTTCACTTCCCCAACCCGGTCTTCCATTGGAAATTTAATCTGGTGGAAGGTGGAGACTACCGCTCTAAACTCATGCAAGGTAGGTCTTCCCAGGATAACATTATAAGCGGAGGGAGCACTTACTACTATAAAAGTAGTCCTTTGGGTTCTTACGAGGGGTTCTGAGCCCAAAGAGATGACCAGTCTGAGTTGGCCGAGCGGTTGCACCTCGTACCGAGTGAACCCATAGAGAGTAGTCACTATAGGTTGGAGCTCCCCTTAGTCGATCTACATCTGCTTAAAGGCTGTCTGGAAGAGTATGTTCACGAAACTCCATGTATCCATGAAAACTTTGGCTACATCACAATTGACAATGGTGGCCTTGATGATCAAAGCATCATCATGAGGAACTTCCACTTCTTGAAGGTCTTGGGGCCCAAAGTCGATCTGCATGGATCTCTAGCCGGCGATCGTGCACTTTCCTCGCTCTATTAGAATTCCCATCTGTGGACCCCCAGAGATCATGCCAACTTTTCTCATAGCGGCATTGCTCTAGTTTTTCTCTTAGCGAGTCTGGGGTACTGTAGGACTCTCGTTTGAAACAATTTGCTTGCTCTATTGCTACGGAGGAGGATTTTGCTCTACGACATTAGAAGGGCCCAATGTTACCAGTCCGCTCGGCTAATCAATAGTGAGGCAAGGCGGTCGACCTTGCTTTGCAGCTAAACGTAGCTCGGGCGAGGCTTGTAGGAGCAGAAGACAGGCGTGTAGATACGCCGCGCGGGCGAGGCTAATGAAGTCCGAATGGTTTCCACATGTCGCACAACTTTCTCATCGCGCGGGGGGGAGGATTTAGTTGTTGCTCTTTCCATCTCATGGGTGGAAGAGGAGTCTGGCGCTCCGCTTGATAAGGGATGGGGGGGAGCGCCAACCTCCTTCTTTTGAGCGATTTGGGCCTCCTCCACATTGACATAATTTTCCATCTCAAAGTCTTTGTGTGGCTTTCTTACCAAGGCGCGAAAGAAATCCCCGTCAATGAATCCCTGGGAGAAGGCACTCACCAATATCTCAGTAGTGGCAGAGGGAACATATTAAGCAACTTGGTTGAATCGCCAAATATACAACTTCAGCGTCTCCTTCGCTCCTTGTTTGAGAGCAAACAAGTTGATCATCGTTTTGTTGTACCTTCGACTACTAGCGAAATAGTGGAGGAAGACGATCATAAGGTCCTTGAAACAAGAGATGGAATCAGCTGGAAGTTAGTTGAACCATCTCTGCGTTGATCCCGAGAGCGTCGTTATGAATATTAGGCACTTGACCCCGTCAGTGTACTGGTGCAACAAAATAGCATTTCTGAACCGGGCAAGATGGTCCATGGGGTCGGTGTTTCCTCCATATTCTCCAACTTGCGAGGGCCAGAAACGCCTTGGAAATTTATCGTCCAGCACCTATGGGGAAAAGGGGGGTCGTTGGCCGATCAGACGACCGGTCGGCAACAGGGGCTTTGCCTCGCTTTGGGTCTCTCAAGGGCGTGTCTCGGTGGAAGATGCTGTGATAATTCAGGCCTCCCTAGCTTTACTCTGGGCACCTTGAGAAGGGATCTGGGGAATTATGTTGTCTGCCCTGGATCACGCCTCTGATCCATGGTTTGCCGCCCCCGCCCCCCTCGAAGCAACGGGCACTTTCGAAGGGGAATGATTTGTTGACAACTGTTTTTGTGCCAGTGCTTGAGCTTTGGCCGTTACCAGCAAGTCAAGGTCTTCCTATGAAAAAGTAACAGTCGTAAATCTATCAGGATCGTCCATTTCACTCTTTAGATCAAACTTGTGTTCCCACAGACGTTGCCAAATTTGATCTCGTCTAAAGTCGATGAAGACTGGAACGCCGGTGAGCTGGCGAGGGGGTTGACCAGTGAAAGACCTTGGCAAGGAAGAACCTGCACCACCAGAGGACACCAAGGGGAAGGAGTGTTAATAGAAAGGACAAGGGAGTCCCCAGCGCAGCCACTTCGACGCTCAAGTCAAATTTCGATAGGGAAAAAATACAGCAGATGAATAGTAGAATATTTCCTGGAGGTTTTTTGTGATAAAAAAGCATACCAGCGCGCCCGCGAGAAAGGAGACCTTTATATCATTGATATTTTTCCGCATTTAATTTAGAGTTATGTCAGAGCATAGGAGCTGTCTTTTCAAGAGAATGTAGGGTGTCAGTGCTTTGTCAATACAGTACAATCTTATTCTCATACCCTATTTTTGCATAACC
The DNA here is from genome assembly GCA_038050645.1 of Hedychium gardnerianum. Classification (NCBI taxonomy): domain Eukaryota; kingdom Viridiplantae; phylum Streptophyta; class Magnoliopsida; order Zingiberales; family Zingiberaceae; genus Hedychium; species Hedychium gardnerianum. The sequence goes on from JBBUKS010000035.1 coordinate 11,160,356, forward strand.
ATACCACAACGTATGTTGTTACCAACACTATATGCTCATTGATAAGGGCATACCTTTCTATATTCACATGTTTGCACTGCCACGTGTGATTGCCCATACTGTGCAGTATAGCTGAGGCCTTGTTTTCTTGGATAATACTGATAGGTATAAGGTGTGAAGATCAGTTTTTTTTTACTGCATTGATTTAATGGGAGGCAGAGCCTATGGATCGGGCTTTATCGACCATACCAATCTATTAGGGGACCGAACCCTGGGGTTGAGATTTATTGACCGTAGGGATTAGCGGGGAACAGAGCCCCGGGGTCGGGTTTTACCAATCATGGGAATTAGCGGAGAACAGAGCTCCGGGGTTGGGTTTTTCTGACCATACCAATCTATTAGGGGACTGAACCCCAGGGTCGGGATTTACCGACCGTAGGAATTAATGGGGAATAGAGCCCAGGGGTCGGGTTTTTCTGACCATAATGACCGTAGGAATATGAGCTACTAGTTTGATTATTGGTCTATGATTAAAGTTGAATTAGGACCGGGGACCTCCACATCCATCAAGATATTGACCCTTTGACTCCACGAAGGCGTCATCTACATCCACCGCATCAGTAACCCCTTCAAATTTCTAATCTCTTCATTCAAGCAATTGATTTATACCCTTGCTATTGGTGGGGTGGAAGAAGATGTATCAGCGACTCTACAATTTCTGCTAAAATAACCCAATCCTAATATCCTTCCCCCTTTCGGTTACCACTCACCTCGAGCCATAGATTCATATTATTACCAACAGATGACTCAGATCCCTCATTATCATTACTAGCATCCAAACTTCTCTGTGCTAGATTTAGCTCATCATATCTCTCTTATATTATCATGAGAAAAATTAAATAAAGTTATAATAACAATATAATAGAAACTCATATAATATAAAGAGATAGAAAATACATAACTAATAGAATCTACTAATAGAATATAAGCTATAAATTAAGATCCATGGTTCCCATAACTAAGATATATTAGTTTCTCATTGAACAAATCAGAGGTGTGTCTACTATGTAAGTTTAACTTATGTGTGCGCCAACTTTCTAAACCTTCAACTAGTACATGACGAAAGTCAACATGGGTAATGTCAATCAAGAGAACAAGGCAGCATCACTTTGGTCAGGTCAAACAACTCTAATATCTACTTAAAAGAAGATGAGTAATCCAATATAGTTAAGTTGATTAATCCAAACCTTAATTGCTTTAGCTCTCTCCCCGCTCCACGTCTTGTCTTTTTTTTTTGAAATGTGCGGGTGAAAGTGTCTATGAAGAATGACTCACTCTCCATTTCCTTGGTCTAAAAAAATATTGTTAAAATAATGAAATTATCTGAAATAAATTCAAAAATTAGCGTTTGAAAAAAAGTACCAATCTTTATGTATGTTCCTCTATATTAATCGAGCCTCCCGCATATGTCGTAGACGAGTATCTAGAATTATAAGCTTGATTAGCTTTATTCTGTTGACTCCTTCGTTTATTCTCCTCAGTTTTCAAAAAATTGGTGATCCTAGCCCAATTTTCCTCGGTGATGCAATGTGGCTTTTTACTCCTAGTCTTCGCATGATTAAGGACTTGTCCGATGTGATCGTCATATTTTTTCTTAAAAATTCTCCTTATTTTCAACTCTTCAATCGGGTCCTAAGTGAATGTCCGCTGCAATGCAAAAAACTATTAATTATATCTTCACTTTATATATAAACTGAAGGGGATAACTACCTTAAACTCGTTCCACCATAGCTCTTTTGTGGGTTCAGGAGTGCTTGTATAAGTCATCGAAGCCCCTCCCCAATGATTATTCACTATTCTATTAAGTTCATGAATAACATGTATAGAATTTTTAAATCTATCATAAAGTTACAAACAAATAATGTTAAATAAATAAGATAGTTGAAAAAATAAAATATTTTATAAATAAAAAAAATAAACAATACATGTAAAATTTTAATCTTTAGTATTTACGAATCTCCGTAAGGGGCTATAGACTCTCGACTATCATCCCTTTAGGCAAATGAGTGTTTGCCGAAGGAACTGGCAAGGTACTGGCGAAGGTGCATGGGAAAGTTCTACAACTGAAGGGGGGCGTAGGTACAATGTCAGGTGCTGAAGCAGACTACCTTAAACTACTCCATCTATGGCCACCACATCAAGACCATCAACCAAAATTGTTAGGATAAAGTAAATAAAAATTTGATGCATAATGAAAAACATGAAAAAACTAACCATAGTTAATAACAGATTAGAGAGTGCGCGAAACAAAACACCAAGATGTCACATCTAATGACCAATAAAAAAAATACAGTGCATTAACATATAAAATATATAAAATTAAGAATGAGACAGTATATAGATAACTAATTGAGCTACGAGATTTATAAATTTGTAGATTAAAACTAAATTTACTAATTAAAAAAATATTACCATATATGAAAATAAAATATTATATTTTTGTTATATTAAGATAACAAAACTTACCCATCATCAAAAATCAAAGTCCTCATTGTCATTCTCATCCTCATCATCTGGTTCTCCAACATTATCATTATCATTATCATCATCATCATGATGAATTTCATCCACATCTATCACTACTCCACTGGGATCTCGTAACGTTGGAATATTATATTCCTCGGTCTGAAATGTATTCTCAACTTCCTTTTGTTGATATACAATTTCTTCCCAACGTTCCTCAATTTTTTCCCCATGTTTTCGTTTTACAAATAGCCCACCAATCAATTTTGTCACGTTTCAAACAAGGATATAAAGCATACTTGAATCGTTTGTTGCGCCAACATAAATCGTTAATATCACTTATACAATTTCTTATGATTTATTTCAACCAAATTATACTGTGGATACATCTTCATCCCTCTAACAGGGTCAAACTAGGGACACATATATAAAATAATTCACATTTCTGAGCCAGGGTATTCCACCTCTATAATTTTATCCAAGAAATCATAAAAATCATTGTTTGCACCTCTATCATTGGATGACTGAATGCAAACCCCACTATTTATTGTAGTCTTCCTCATTTTATATTTTTGAGTATAAAAATTATATCCGTTTATGAAATATACTAGCTAAGTGCGTACCATTGATTTTGTACCCCATGATAGATGAATTAGCAATTCTTGCTCAATGTGAACTTGACTATCATGAACCTAAATTCAAATAAATAGGTTTAAAAATCAAGATATGTGTAGATCAAATTTTATGTCTACTTACATATGTTTTGAACCATGGTACAAATTCTTCATCGCAGAAGCGATCAAACTCATGTGTCGACATTTCAAAATTTAAGTTTTGAAAAATCCTACCATAAAAAAAACAAATTATAACACAAACAATTTATGACATAAAAATACAAAAAATAAGAAATATATACTAACTCGAAATATGACGTTACTTCTGGATAATTCAGTATAATATATGTATGGGTTGCCCACCATTCTTGACCGATTAAGTATCTACGCTTACATGGTCCACTTTGTTAAGACACATAGAGAGCTAGAGGGGAGTGAATAGCTTCGATCGCTTCTTATCGTTGCTTGTCATTGAAGGCGCAATGGAAATCTTGCTTCAACTCCACAATGCTAACACTTAGAATTTTACTTGGTCTCCACCTCCTTGAGGTAACTAATCTAAGGGTCCACTCCTCACACTTACAGCTCTACTATGAATGTCTCATTCTCAAAACACTTTTGGAGGTGGAGAAGTCTCATACAAAGAACACCAAGAACTCAAAGAAACAAGCAAATACAAATACAAATCGAACACGACTTTACAAATGAAAATCTTTCTTGCTTGATCTCTTGTTGCTGGGAAAAGTCTCTTGTCGAATCGAAAATGCAGCAGCACTTTGCCTCAAAATCTCCAAGAACTGGCATCCAAAATTTCCTCAAGAACCTTCTTTTATAGTATTCAAGTCAGGGCTAATTTTCGCCTATTAGTCGACTGATCTTACCCATCAGTCGATTAACATGTCGAATCTGACTGTAGAAACTTGCACAACAGCTCTCTCTTGACTTATTTGACCACCATCAATCGATTGATGCAACTCATCAATCGACAGATAACATCAGTTAAATCCTAATTTGAACATTAGTCGATAGATATCCAACATCAGTCTAACAGAGCACGCGAGTCTCACTTGCTTCTGTACTCTACAGTTTGACAACAGTTGACTGATGTATAACATCAGTTTACTGAGACCAATAGTCGAGCACAGTACGCAAGTCTCACTCGCTTCTGTACTCTTTAAATCAACATCAGTCGATTGATGTAGAGATCTAGTCGATAATCCCATCAGTCGAGCACAACATGCGAGTCCCCCCTCACTTCTAGACTTTTCAAATCAACATTAGTCGATTGATCTAAACTACTAGTCGACTGATCCTATCAGTCGAACATAGCACGTGAGTCTCACTTGCTTCTTTGCTCTACAGTTCAGAATCAAACGACTGATATCATAAGTCGAACACAGCACGCGAGTCCCACTCGCTTCTGTTCTCCTTTAAATCGATGTCAATCGATTAATGCACCACATCAGTTGAATGATCACCTGCACATCAGTTGAGTGATCACCTGATTCGAATGTGCTAACAAAGTATCAGTTGATTGATTAACATATCAGTCGACTGATGCTCTTTTCTCAACCTTATTATCTTCAAAGAGTGTTGCCTCATCCAATTAACCTTACCTATTGGACTTAACCTAGTTCCCAACTAGGTTTTCCTAGTTCCCAACTAGGTTCGCCTAATTTTCAACTAAGTCTTTAAATGTCTAACCCCATTAGGACTTTCATTGCTAGTTCCCAACTAAGCCTTCAATTTGCCTAGTCCCACTAGGACTTCCCTAGCCTCTCACTAAGACTTTCATTTGCCTAGTCTCATTAGGACTTGCATTGCCTGGTTTCCAACTAGGTCTTCCACCGCCTAGCCCCGCTAGGACTTTCCATTTGCCTAACCTCCAGTTAGGACTGTTAGTATTAGCCATAAGAGCCAATTATGAGATGATTAGGCTTATTGGGTAATGGATATGGATTGACTTATTGGGTTAATGGTTAATCCAATATGCTAAAATCCAACCCATTAAAGATGATTAATG
>JBBUKS010000035.1:11178640-11188650 GCA_038050645.1 Hedychium gardnerianum
TTCTCCTGATTATTTTCACGCCCTTAAACATCAATTTTACCTTAAAAAAATTGATTCATTTAACACGAATGTGTCCGAAATATCCAATTTGTATTAAAAAAATAACTGATCTAAATATATTGGGTCAAATTGATATTTGAGGGCATGGACATAATCAAAAGAACTAGACGAATAGCAAGGAATTGGTTTTATGTCATTTCGAGCTCTCTAAGTCAATCAACCGATTTTGGAGGATTTTTTTTTTAATTTTGGACCAATTTTGCGATGAATACTTTGATTCGTCGTAGATTTGCGATGAATTTTGTATTCGTCGCAAACTTTGCGATAAATTCTATATTCATCGCAAATTCTGCAATGAATATTTAATTCGTCACAAATTCTACGACGAATGCAATATTCATCGCAGAATCGATGACGAATATTGTATTTCGTCGCCAAACTACAACAAATTTGGCGACAAAAAAAATTGTTGCTAATTTACGATGAAATACTTGCGTTGCTAGTTTCATTGCTAATTAGCGATGATTTGTGTTTTCATCGCAAAATTTATTGTAAATTTGGGATAAAAAAATTTCGTCGTTATATTTCATCCCTAAAATATATTTTTTTGTAGTGATTAGGTAGCTTCTATATATTGTTGCAGCTATCCAATAGCTTCTACACAGTATAAATCTCAAATCCTAAACTCACCCTAAACACGTTGTAGCAGCTACTGAGTAGCTTCTACACATTGTAGCAGCTGCCGAGTAGTTTCTACACATTGTAACAGCTACTGAATAACTTCTACATGGTATACATTTTTCATTGTAGCAACTACTGAGTAGCTTCTATATATTGTAGCAGCTACTGGATAGCTTCTACACGTTATACATTTTAAATCCTAAATCTTAAACTCATCCTAAACATGTTGTAGCAGCTACTCGATAGCTTCTACACGTTATAGAAGCTATCCGGTAGCTGATACATGTTGTAGAAGCTATCCGGTAGCTGCTACACATGGTAAAAGCTATCTGATAATTATTACACGTTGTAGAAACTATCTAATAATTTTTACAATAGCGTTCAGTCAAAGGATAATTTTGGAATAAAATCATGAGAGCTCATTTAATTTTTTTTAAAAAAAAAATGATGCTTAGATAATATTTCTTTTAATTTAGCATGCCCTTTCAATTTTTTCCCTTTAACCTTTGTAACATAGTTGGCCATAGGTGAGACAAGGGCTCTCATCCGTAATATCAAAAAAGGAGAAGGTGAATCAAAATGATCCAAAATACGAGACATGAGAATGAGGGGTGCACTAGAAGACTCGCAATTCTTGTTTGTATCATTTGTGCAGCCCCATTTCTAGCTTACACGGTAGGGATGAGGCGAGTGAGAGAATGCTGGCTCACAGGAGGCTATAGTGCTATGATCCAATGGGGGTGGTCGCGGGAGATGACCAACTATCTTAGAATTTTGATTAAAATCCTAATTAAAAATTTAAGATTTTGAATCATTCAAACTTATCTAATTTTGCTTAAATTGCTAATTCATGCATATTGATTTGTTTAACTTTAATTTGAATACATTTGAGCCCATATTATATCAAAATGAAATTCAACCAAACTATGTTCAATAATGCATTTATTAGACCAAGCTTAGGTTAAAGCAAGATCCAAACAATTAAGTCAAATTATACATTGAATAATACAATTAAAAAGCTTAAGCATTTTAATAAATTTAGGTTTCACATCCTCCTCTTTTAATAGAAATTTGGTCCTCAAATATCTACTATATATATCATAATCTAAACTTTAAAATCATCAATTGAATGCAAAGTACATGGTCACTCTTCTCCTTTTCACTTCATAATAATCAAAATCGTATGATACAGTATATTAACACTACCACTCGTTACCATTTACCATGTAATTCAATCCAAATAATGATAGTCCATAATTCAATACTCAAAGTTCAATAGCTCATATTAGTAAAAAAAAAATGATTAACCAAGTTACATTTAACCTAAGACAATTAAGTCGATTTCATAAAAACTTCTCATCAGTCATCAGAATAAATCAAAAAATGCAAATAAAGACTCATCCAGATGACCAACATTCTTAAGACTAGTAACTCAAATTAAAAGTTGTCAATCAAATCTTAAACCATAAACTATCATATCAACAATGGCAGGGCACCTTCTTAGTTTCCCAAGCATCTAAGAATCGAGTCTCAACTTCGATGAATTAACGAATAAATTTTCCTTAATGAGCGGTTGACCTAAAAACGTTGGGTTGATGGGTTGCTTGTTGCGAGTACTTTCCTATTTACCCTAATGGCCAGTGGAAAACTTTTGTGGGGCCGGATCGATCATCCCCCAAGATTAGTCGGCATAAACCGGATATCTGGTGTCGACTAAAAAAAATGTTTCATCATATCTATGTGATGCAAGCAACAACCCCCATGGGCATAGTCGAGTTGGTACTTGGATGGTAGATTGTCACATGATAGTAGGGATCAAATCCCCAGGGAACAATCCCTTAGGGAATAAAATCCCTCCTACCTAAAGAGACCGCTTGATCACCGTGATTTACTTCCTTCATCTCGTTGTGTGACTGATGATAAGGGACACTTGGGGTGAGCGATTCACCTTTTGTCACATATGTGATGCAAGCAACAATTAGATGGAGAACCCTAGATCAACAAGTGAGATCAAAACATTAGAAATTATCAACTCAATTTTTATAGGTTGCATAATTCAATATGCACAACACATGTACATAATATTGGTGTAATCGACTTCTAGATTTTTAATATTTATTTGACAATATATTTATTGGAAAAGTCCAGTGAGGTCAAGGTTGACTGGATGACTTACAAAGGGAAATGAGTTGGTGAGAAGTTCAAGCAGATAAATATTGATCAGATGCTTGGCAAACAAGTGAGAAGTCCTGACAGATCAAGGTTGACTTAGGCAAAGGTAAAGTTCAGCCAGGTCAAGGTTGATCGGATGACTAACAAAGAGAAAGTCCAAGTATATCAAGATTGACCGGATGCTTAGTAAGAAAAAAGTCCAAGCAGGTCAATGTTGATCGGATGTCTAGGTCGAGGTTGGCCGGGTGCTTGGCAAGGGAAAAGTCTAGGTAGGTCAAGGTTGACCGGATGTCTAGTAGAGGAAAAGTCCAAGACAGATCAAGGTTGACCAAATGTCTAGCAAGGCAAAATCCCAAGCAGATCAATGGTGATCAGATCTTTGGCAAAGAAAAAATCCTAGGGGAGTAAACCCTAGGTAATAAGAAGTCTTGGAGAAGTGAACTTCAAGCAAGTGTGACCGAAACAAGATTTTCCATCGACTGCGCGTGGTCAACTGGACTAGCATATTTGGTCAACCGAAGTACAGTGTTGCTAACACTATTTTGCTTTACTACTTCTATCTACTGTGCTAATTTGATATTGCAGCAAAGTCTTAGTGAATTAGATTGATCGGACACTAAGCAGAAAGAAGCTCAAACAGGTCAGTCAGACCAAATATTTGGCAAGTAAGTCCTAGAGAGACATTTCAGTTTGAAAGGCAGTGAGAACGTATCTCATTTGAGACAAATCACTTAGGCGATGGTCCGACTCAAAAATCAACTCAGAATTCTAAGTCAAGATCAGACAGTCTTACTATCAGAATAACACATGCATGTATAATTGTTTCTAATTCTATTTTGTAGGACTATCTTTATTATTATTGTGTTATCTTTGGCATAAAAATAGAGTTTCGGTTGAATGAAGGTTTAGTCGACTGAACAGCGGGGTTCGATCGATCGAAAAGGGGGGTTAAGTCGATCGAACAGGGAGGTTCGGTCGATCGATCTCAAAAAGATAAGGTTGACCAGATACGACCCAAGTCCAAAAGGAAATAAAGGATCAATCGACTGATAATAAGGATCGGTCGAAAGGACATATATGAAATAGAGGATCAAATAAGACGATACCGCGGTTCGAAGGAAACTTTGGAGTTCAATCGACCGATCAAGAGGATTGATCGATTGATCAAGCTGATTTCACGGAAGATACGATTTGATCAGATCGTATACCTGGGCGCAAACCCGAACATCTCTGAGGTTCGATCAATTGAACAGGAGGTTCAATCCACTGATAAAGGCATAAATCAATTTCAATAGTCCACAATTAGAAACTTTAATTCATGTTCAATCAATTGACATCACTTTGGCTGAATAACACATGAGGCAACTTCATTCTTCCATTATAAGGCATCCATATCTTTCTTATTCACATACCTATCTCGAACAACTGTTCTTATTTTAAACATCGGAAAGAGGGATTGAAAGATCCTAACAAGTAAAATATAGAGCTTAGTTTGTTCAGAAAATGACACTTAAACCAACACTTAACAAACAAGATTGAGACACTCATGTGAAATGTAGGTGAGCACTTCGATTTTTTTTTCCCCTCCTTTTGTTTGCTAAGCAAAAGAAGCTAAGAAAAGTCTGGTGAAAGCAACGTCAAAATGAAAAATAAATAATAACAACAATAATAAATTAATGAAGTAGAATTATGATAGTTCTTGCTTATTTTAATTCCACTTCATTAAAATATGCTGCAAGAGATGGTAATATGATTCAGTATAAAGAAATTCATATTCTATAAAAAAAAAATATTTGCTAAAATGTTTATCTAGACAAATCAAAAAAACTAATAATATAGAAAAAAAATCTGAAGCTTATTTGTAAAATATATTAAAATAATGAAAAAAAAATAAGTAAATTATATGAACATAGAGTCTAAAATAAACGAAATGTTTGCAAATTTACAAGGATGCCACGTGATTTGGTTGCCTAAGGCTTCTAGTCCATGACTCATTGATCCTTGAATAGATCATCCTACATAGCCATTAGTTTTCTCTCCTCCATCAACTGATGAACGTGGAGAAATTTCTTATAAAGTATTTGAGTATTATAATATCACAAACGATGATTCACTCATCCCAAAACATCTTTCATCATTGGTGTAAGGAAGTAAATTAAATCGTAATGAACAATTTTTTTAGTTGGGAAAAATTATATTTTTTAAAGAATTATTTAAAGATTTGATTTTTATTTTTATATGATAATTTATTATTTAAGTATCAATTCAATTATGTTCGTGAAAACTATTTAGACATTATAAAGAAGTATAAAAGAAAGGTTAAAAAAATTATAAAGAAATTATTGAAAATATTATTAGAAACGTTAATGCTCAATTCTTCTTCAACTCCTCCTGTTATAGCTTTTTTTCAGTCTATTTACCATTACTGTTTAATGCCCAACAGTTGATTTGTAATCTTCATCAATCAATTACAATATCAGTATCAGTAAATTTGATTGTTCCTATTTCAGTAAATAGTAAATTCAGTATAGAATATGAATTTCTATACTATTTGACTCAGCCACAAATAGAATTTGATTGTAACAACAATCAATACTATTTGAGATGCCCAACAGTTCTTTCCACGCTAGCCCCTGTAACAACAATCAATTAGGATTTATCATCAATTGACTCAGTCACAAATAAAACTATTCTATTTGTCAGTCATCTAGTCTCAATCGACCGCATCAGTCAATTGGGTCTCCAGTTATCAATTGACTCGTATTACCTTGAAGTGATCAGAAACCAACTTTCAAATTCTTTTATCTCAAAATTTAGCCACAGACATTTGGTTTACCATCACACAATGGTTCCCTAAATAGAGACTATCTCACATGTTAGTTCTTTATATAGGATTAGCCTATGCTAAGGTAGCATATTGGTGTGTTGTCAAATGTCACACTATCTATCAGAAATATGATTGATTAGCATTTGAAATTTTTAGACGCTAATTTTTTGATCATCAATGTCATTTTCTTTAGCGATAGATATTTAATTTTTATCGCTAAATTTAATAATAAAATTTAATTTTTATCACTAATTAATAATAAAAATTAATTTTTCATCGCTAATTATAACGACGGAAATTAAATATCCATCACTAAATTAGCGATAAAAATTTAAACTTCCGTCTCTAAATTAGTGATGGAAGTTTAAATTAACTTCCGTCACTAATTTTAAATCAAAATTTATCAAAACACCCCTAAAAATATTAAAATCCTTGATTACATCACATAATTTAATCCAGAAGCCCTAAACAAAGCAACATTCAAAATTCAACTTACATTCATCCTTCAATCAAAATAATATCAATCATCAATATCAACACTAATCAAAATAATATTATTAATGACATCCAAATATACACAATTACAATATCAATACTAATCAAAATTTAATTTACTAACAATATCCAAGTGTCTCAATTTCGAGCACTATACATTGATACATTGAAGTTTAAGTTATTAGAAGCACTATAAAGTTTAACGACATTAATCAAAATCTTCCTTATTAACTATAGGTGTCTCAATTTATTGTCCAATCTTCAAAGTTCAGCAATTCTTCCTGGATTTTCTCAACAAATTTCCTTATCCTTTCCTCTTTCTGTTTCCCCAGCTCCTCCAGAAGTGGTGCAACAGCTCCTCCAATCTTGACTATAGCGAAATTCTTCACTTAACACATAGATAAACTGACTCGCAAAGGAGCACATTTAAAAAGGTATACAATTGTCTTAAATAATTTATTGGATAAATAAAATTATTATTTGAATATATATTTTTTATGTATTTGATTAGATTTTAAACTCAATTAATAAAATATATAATACAATACATAGCATAAGAGAAATTATGATTGAAACATAATTAGTGGGTATCTTTTTATATATAATTATATATGTATTAAAATATTTCCTAATCGATAAATTAATAAACTGGACATCATCGTTTCTATAAGATTAGCATATGTTAGACTCCTTGATTTAACCAAGCAGTCGATCTTAATTGGCTGAAAATATTAGGATGCTAAATATATGGATGTTGGTTAAAGGTAACTAATTCATCGGATGTGACCTATCATGAGACTTCTATTGGTGCAATCGACTTCTGGTCAAGGTTTGACCAAGTTGACCAAGCTCGAGTTGACTCAAGTTGAGATTTCGATATTTGATCAATATGTTATTTGGTCGAATGAGAAGTCAAGTAGGTCAAGGTTGATCAGATACTTGACTAAAAGTGAGAAGTCTAACAGGAAGTTGGCATAAAAAAGTCTAAGTGGGTCAAGGTTAACTGGACACTTAGTAATCGAAAGTTCAATAGAAAGTTGGCAAAAGAAAAGTCCAAATGGGTCAAGGTTGACCGGACACTTGATATGAGTAAAAAAGTTCTACTAGCTCAAGGTTGGTCGAATGCTAGGTAACAACAAAGTCCTAATAGGTTGAGCTCAACAGGATACTAGGCGATGAAAGACCTAGTTGGGAACTAGGCAATGAAAGTCTTAGCGAGGCTAGGCGATGGAAGACCTAGTTGATAACTAGGTAATGAAAGTCCTAGCAGGGCTAGGCGGTGGAAAACCTAGTTGGGAACTAGACAATGAAAGTCCTAGAAGGGTTAGGTGGTGGAAGACCTAGTTGGAAACTAGGTTAAACTCTAATAGGTTAAGGTTGATCGAATGTTAGATAATGAGAAAGTCCCAATAGAGTAAACTTTTGAATGTCATAACTTTTAATTCAGATATCAGAACGATGTGATTTTTATTACAAAATGGAGCTCATTCAGAGATCTATATCTATAAAATTCATGTATCAATTGACTGATGTATTTGATCAGTCGACTAATGACTTTAGAAACCTAACAGAAGTAAGTCAATTCAATTGTTAGACTCAACTAATGTAATTAGTCGCCTGATGAGTTTCATTGGCTGATTGATGACGACCAGAACCGAACAAAAGCAAGTTGATTCGATTGTTCGACTCAACTGATGACATCAATCGACTCATGGTTGATATCAGTTGACTGATGGCTTTAGAAATCGAACAGAAGCAAGTCAAATTCACTTGTTCGATTCAACTGATTAGATTAGTCGAATGATGGTTTACATCAGTCGACTGATGCTCGAATAATTGACAAAATCAGGCAAATTTCAAAAAGTTCAAAGGTCATTCAACGGTTGGAGACCATATCAATCAACTGATGGGTAAGATCAATCGACTGAGAGGTGGAAATCAGCCCCGACCTAAAGGCTTTAAAAGAGGGATTTTGAGGAGTCATTCAGGGCAAGTTCTTGAGAAGTTAGAAGCGAAGTGTTGCTGCTTTTCCAACCAATCAAGAGATATTTTCAAGCAATAAGAGATCAAGCAAGCAAGGTTATTCATTGTAAAATCTTTTTCAATTATATTTGCTTATGTATTTTGTATTTCTTATTGTATTCTCATGTTCAAGCTTGTACGAGGCTTCTCCGCCTTCGAAAAATTTCCGAGAATAAGTCATTCATAGTGGAGTTGTGAGTGAGGAGAGTGGTAGTCACCTCAAGGAGGTAGAGATTAAGTAAAATCGAAGGTGTTAGTATTGAGGAGTCTTCGCTACAAGTTTCCGCTATCAATCAAGTTCAAAGAAGCAAAGCGAGCTATTCACCTCACCCCCTCTAGCTCATATTGGTCCTAACAACTTTATGTGGCTCTATACATGTCTATGAAGATTTTATTGCAGCTCGAGTACAAGTTTCCTTCAACTTGAGAAATTCAAGTCATCTTGGTCATGAAGAATTATACTTTGACATCTTAAGCAACCATCTCCTTGGAGGTGTGACCCTGGGATGATTGGGTATAAGTCAAAGTATCCGAAGATGTTTGAATAGCCCACAGAGGATTCACTACTCCTTTGATAAAGAGACATATACCCTATGGCCACTTGTCAGGATTATTACTCGTAAGTCTTTGGCCAAAGCAGAAACACGTCAAAAAGATTGTCTTCTTAGACAAGCATTTGAGTAATTCGAATCCGCAAGACAAAGAACTATAACTTGTGCTAGGTGTGATGTAATCAGCCTAGTGGGGACAAACACATATACCATGTCCTGAACCGAACGGGTATAAGATGAGTGAAAGGAACAGACACACGAATAATTGTAATTGCTGAAAGGTTCAGAATTGTTCTTGGATCAACTGTGATTTTTTGGTTAATTAGGGATCATGATGTACTACTAGATATCACTCATGATCGATCCATAATTAATGATTAATTATGGACGACCAACATAAATCGAAAATCTATTGGGTCACACACATTACGAATATATCCGAAAGACTTAAAATGAGTTTGAGAATTGGATTCTCATATCAAGAGAGACTAAGTCTAGTTGGACCAGAAGAAGGGCAAATATAGAAAAATATTTATTAGAATGGAAGTGCGGATGAGTCACATCTTTTGAAGACAAGATGTACCCTCTTTTGTTTAATTATAAATCAAATTGGTTTGGTTTTAATTAAAAGATGTTTGGTTATTGAATCAAGGTGTTTTGGTTTTGAACCAATTTGGTTTGGTCTTGAACCAAACTTAAGGCTAATGGTTTGGATTTTGGGTTAGCGGATATGAGATTGAGTTCGCTAATCAAACCCGTTAAGAGACCTATATATAGATCTAGGTTGGAGAGAAAAATATTCAACTCTTGGATTAGAAACCTAAGTGTTAGGTTTTTGGATCCCCTCTCCTCATCTCTTCTTGCCGCCAACCACAAGGAGAAGGTGTTCTCCTTGTGCCGCCGCCCAACCACTGCCGGCCAATAGCCCCCTATCGGCCAGCAGGATGCTGGAGCAGTGACCTCCGACCAAGAGTCATCGCCCATGTGAACAGCAGTCGACGAATAAATTCTGTCTGTAGCTGCCCAGCCCACCTCCGTCCTCCCCAAGCTTTGTTCCGGTGAGCAATTATTGTTGTTGGAACCCCAACGTCTCAGGGTACTCTGTCCATCGTCGGTATCGACTTCGTGGACACCGGATAGCAGCTTCTTTGCCGCCGAACAACAATTTCTTCGTTGCTTATCTCCCTCTCTGTGTACCGCTAGGTCTCTTTGTACCGCTATGTTTCCCTTGCCGCCAGGCACAAAGTTGAGTTGGGACTCCC
>JBBUKS010000035.1:11188750-11200869 GCA_038050645.1 Hedychium gardnerianum
CTTTTTCAATTATGATTCCTTTGCCCAATATTATCGTCCTTCTTTTGCCTGTTGTGAAAGATCCGATTTGGGTTTTTGATTTTGCTGAAAAGATCATTCTTTCTAATGATTTACAAACTGTAAGATTTCCTTTTCAGGATTTTGAGACTTGTACCCGGAGGAGGATTCGTGGGCCGAGGGCAATGTTGTGTTTGCCGTCTGTTACATGACGGAGTTAGCGCTCATCATTTGCATCATGAGCTCTTTGTCTCGTCAATGTTCATGGAGATGCGCAAGGGAATGGACTGTGCTCAGTCGCTATTGAGCTTCGTCGTCTCAGCCGCTTGATTCATCTGTGTGAGCTGCGAGGTTAGGTCATTAGGTCCTTCCGACCATCTTGATCTCTCCAGAGCCATTATGTCTCTACCAGTAGCACCGCCTTGCCGACATTCCCATCTATGGTTTTCTGCACTTTGTCCACGGACAATAATTTCATGGTTCTTTAAATGCTCCATTTATATTGCTTATGCAATTTTTAGTTATTGTTTTTTTTCTTCTTTTCTGTTTTCTCATGCTGTCGCTAATCATATTTAATCATATTGGATGAGATGAAGTTGGTTTAATGACGGTCATTGACACTAAAGCTGTAATCATTTCTCTTTGAAGATTTCTTATGGCAGGTCTACTCTAAGCAGATAGCATAAGAATGTAATCAACTTCAAGGAGAAAGGACTGTCTTGCCACTTATTTGTCCAAATGCAAGTTTACTTCAAAGAGTATGTCTAAACTCGAGCAGGGCAATTTGGAACATTTCTCAAATTACCTTTTACATCTTCTGACACACTTGATTTGGGCATCTATATTATTCGCTTCCTCATTATCCATGGGGACTCTATTCTTCTCTGGTATGATAAATCTGGATATTTCGTTAAAGACAATTCTCGAGGCATTTTACCATGATTATGGAGAATCAAGCAACTATTTTGCGACTTAGCAGCTCCAATGATCCTTCTACCTCTTTTACAAGATTGTGATCCGACGCATATCCATATGGTCTCTTCTGCTGTTAAAAGTCTTGCAAACACTAATGGAAGATAAATACCCCTGCTGTCTCTCTATTTAAAATTTTAGAAACACCTTATAGTGCTTGCTATGGGCATTGAGTTCTGCTACCCCTCCACCAACAAATGACACAAGACAAGAGTCATTCCTACCATTATTTTATGTTGGTTTATCTATCTTTAATATTTAATAATGCTACAAAATTTGACAGGGATATTTATTATGCAGCAACAACCATTATTGTTCTTACTTACGATTTTATGGTATTCTGTTATCTATCTTAATGACCAAGAATTGGAGGCCGGGAAAGAAACTACATCTCTCAGATAATCAGGACTTTTCTCATTAACTTATTTTGCAATCCTCTTGCATTTATCAGCTTTTAACATGGCTTATATGGAGTTATTGCTTATCTTCATGATTTGTTTCTTTTAAATATATATATATATATATATATCGTTCTCACCTATTTCAGATTATTTCTGATCAAGATACTTTTGTTTACATTTTGAGTGGAGTTCATTAATTGAGATTTAGATTTCCTTATGACGTCTTTTCTGAGGACAACAACAAAATATTTGGATAATTATGACTACCCAGTGTTGGTTTCTATGACGCTGCGACACTTTAACCTTTCCGAATAATGACGTGAATCTTGAGATCAAACTTATCATTATATTCTCCCTGATTTCACTAGCATTCGAGAGTCGAAAGATTGAACTATTATCTCCCAAACAGTATCAGAGTCACCTCAAAACTACATATCAGGTTTGAGTGCATATATTCTTATTTTGAATATGAACTGTAACTCTTCCTCGCAGCTTTACTTGAAGGAAGTTCATCATGGCTACAATATCACACAAATATTGTATCGCCTCCGTCCTTTGAAGGGCCCAAACTCTCCCGACTGGGACATTGTCCGGGTCGAGATCCCGACTGTGATATCAACCTCCCATTTTCCCAATGGTCGAGCATATATCGTATCGCCGTGTCCTTTTCAGGGCTCAACCTCCCCCGATTGCGGCATTATCGGGGTCGAGTTGTCCCGACTATGATATTTGATATCGTATCGCTCCCGTCCTTTGAAGGATCCAAACTCCTTCGACTCGGACATAGTCATGGTCGAGATCCCGGCTGCGATATCAACCTCCCCTTTGCCCAAGGGTCGAGCATATATCATCTCGTCGCCTCCTTTTTAGGGCACAACCTCCGCCAACTGTGGCATTGTCGGGGTCGAGCTTTTTCGACTACGATCACATATCATATCGCCTCATCCTTTGAAGGGCCTAAACTCCCCCGACTTGGACATAGTCGAGGTCGAGATCCCGGCTGCGATATCAACCTCCCCTTTGCCCAATGGTCGAGCGTATATCGTATCGTCACATCTTTTTTAGGGTTCAACCTCCCCCTACCGTGGCATTGTCGGGGTTGAGCTTTCCCGGCTATAATCACATATCATATAATCCCATCCTTTGAAGGGCCTAAACTCCTCCAATTTAGACATAGTCAGGGTCGAGATCCCGACTGCGATATCAAACTCCCCTTTGCCCAAGGGTCGAGCATCTATCATATCCACGCGTCCTTTTTAGGGCTTAACCTTCCCCGACTGCGACATTGTCGGGGTCGAGCTTTCCCAGCTACAATCACATCATATCGCCCTGTCTTCTTTAAGGCCCAAGTTCCTCCCAACATGGCATGGTCGACGCCAGGGCCCACTTCTCGTTCGAGACTCTAATTAAGTCCCCATGACTACGGTATAGTTGGGGTCAAAATTTATACGGCGATGATCAAAAAACAAATTATATTACACCAGAAAAAGCTAAAGAAGATCATCATTACATTATAATGACAGGGGTCTCTCGATGAAGGAAGTTGAAAATAACAACATTACATAAAAAAATCAAGTGAAATCTGTTGTGTCTTTGGTAGAGAGGTGGTCAGTGATCTGATTTCGACTTATAGGAGGCAGGGGTGCGCTTTTAGGAAGGTGATCGCCATCCTGCAGCTGTTGGAGGGTACCATCAATCCCATGCTTTACCATTCATACCAGACGGAGGGCAACCATGTCATAGAATTCCTTAGATCGTAAGAATTTTTTTTTCTTGACAATCCAGCATGCCTCCTCCCAGGCCTGGTATTCTCAGAGTTCAGCTACTATACCCTTGGCGGCATCTTTGTAGCTTCTGTAATAGCATGAGTAGCCTCCAGTTCTTGTAGCCGGGTCTCCGTCGAAGAATGGTAAGCTTCTAAGGCCTTTCTGGACGACTCTACTGCTGCTTGCAGGGCCGCTTTCGCCTCTGCTTTGACTTCTATCTCAACTCGATAGGTTTCTATTTCCTCCAGTCGAGCCTCCACCAACGCTTGAGACGACTCAAGTGAAGTACGGGTCGCTCTCAACTCCACATTCAGCGACCCAAGTACCTCTCGACCATCCTCTAAATCAGCTCGGGCTATAGTCGCCTAGGTCCTTGCCTCCTCCAACTTCTTCGCCTAGATTTTTGTGGAGGTCTTCACCATCTCTCTCCTCCTCTTCAACTACTTTCGTAGCTTCCTCCTTTCCTCCTTCAAGGCCCGCACCTCGACCTCTAGAGAATCAACCTGACACCTCTCAGTGCTCAGGTCATGGACGACCTGAATCTTCTCCACGCGCAGGTCCGCATTCATCCTCCTCACCCGGACAAGCTCCGCCTGGATAGAGGCTGGATCACCAACCAAATTCTTCAGTGGGGCAAACTCCGCCTAGGCTTCATCCACCGTCATCCTCAAGCCAACCATAAGGTCAGCGGACGCGGTTAACGGTAGTTGCACCTCCAACTCCGCCACTTGGGAGGTCATCTCCCGGCGCCTTTGCCATAGTTTGCCAAAGCGTTGGCCGAACACCATCAGTTTGGATAAGTGTTCGGCCTCAGTCGCCATCATCTCCTCAGCCAAACCCTTGAAGGGTAAGTCCCTAGCCTCCTCCTCTCCATTTTCCATCTAGTTTCCACGGAAACGTGAAAGATGATTTCTAGTCGGTCATCCCCAGGAGTTTCTCCTTCTTGTGAGGCTTCCTCTATGGCAACAACAGGCTCCTTGCCTTCCCGACATCCCAGGGAGCTGGGGGGAGCAAGGAGATGTGATGGGTCACCCTTTTCCGCAGGTGAAGCCCTGGTCCTACCCTCCAACAGGGGTGTTGCGGCATGAGGAGATGTGGAATCACCCCTGGATGGGTGGTTCTCTACCTCAGGTGGAGAAGCTGGAAGATGAATTGGCAAAGCATGGGCCCACTATCAGTTCAGGCCCTGACCCAAGAAGTTCTCGACCCCATAGTAGGAGTCAGGGTCCGGGCTCCTAAAGGAAAAATCAGGATTGGTCTGGTTGTAGAGACGGCTGAGTTGTATGACGCGGCGGCGAGCGACGCCTCTTTTGGGTTATCCTTAGAGGGGTCCCCGACTAATCGGAGGCTACCCTTTCTACGACAGGCGGAGGAATAATTGACAATTTGGCGGCTAGTGACACTACCATTGGGGGGACATCCACCCCTGTTGGGATCGATGGTACAACATGTGAGGCCCCCTCCTGTCGACGCATCCACTGTAGTTTGATCTACAATCTCCAACTCCTCCGCTGACAGAGGTTTCGCCTTGTTCAGAGCTGCTTGCAATATGGTAGCAGTTGCATGGAAAAAAGAAAGTCTTCAATTAGAAACTAAAGATATGATGAATACAAAATCTAACCAAAGGAAGCATGCAGAGGAGTTAGGACGGGACTCAGCCTGAATAGATATAGCAAAGCCTCCTCAAGCAGCGGAATGTTGTCAAAATTCAAGTCCTTCATTTTTTCAGAAATTTGGGAAAAACCCCGTTCCAAGTGGGTGACTCGGGCATCTGGGGTTGCCATCGAGTTGGCTAATATATAGGGCTAGGGGGCTTGAAGAAAAAGAACTGGGGCTTTCCACCCCTTATGAGAGGAGGGAAGGTGTTTCAAAAGGTTAACCCTGATTCTAGCAGAAAAGAAAAATACCCCATCATCCATTTTATTGGTGTAGAAGAAGTAATGGAAGACAAGGGGAGAAAGAGGAACACAATATAACCGAAAGAGAATAAAAATACCAGTCAAAATCTGAAAGGAGTTCGGGTTCAACTGGGACAAGGGAATACGAAAGTATTGAGATACTTCCGCAAAAAAAGGAGGAATAGGGAATTGCAGCCCATTCGCTAACTGCCCCTGAAGAAAGTAAAGCATCCTGGTGGAGGGCGATCTGGATGGTCATTGCCATTAGGTAGCTTCAGAAGATGGTCAGCCGGGATACCATAGGTTGCTCTTAACTTCTCTAAAGAATCATTTGTGAAACTGCACTCTATCGACCTATACCAAGGGGAGGAAGATGAAGGCCCGGCAGCTATTTTTATGGGGAACAGTGGGGCTAAAGAAACTGACTATCGGAAAAAAGGATGGACGGAGAACTTACAAAATAAAGAGGAAGAGGACAAGAGCGATCGAAGACAAAACAAGTGCAGACGGTGAACACGGAGATAGAAATCACATGAGGCAGATAAGGGCATCCTGTTGAAGAACCTATATATATTGCACTGACTCAATCCTGACCGTCAAAAGTCTACTATCAAAAGGGCGGGATGGATATTCAACCATTAGATCAGGCGTGAGGATAATGCCAAAATCTTTGCAATCATCACAATCCCAGTGACTGCTCGTTATCCTTGTAGATGATTACATCACATTAATACGACACAACCTCGGTAGCATGCGCTAACGCACCCAAGCTTGAAAACCAAGATAGATTGAGTGTGGTGGTCATTTAAAAAGGCGTGACCGTGGTTAATGATACCAAGTCCCACATTTAATGCAAAGTCTAAAAGAACACCACGTTGCCACACATTGACCATACGTTTGCCTAGTCAGTCAGACTGGTGCCTCCTTCAACTAGACTTGAATGGGAGACATGTGATATGGGAGGTAATAAGGGGGTGCCATGTCGTGCGTAAGTAAACATAGAAGAAGAGGTGGCAGCCAAAAGAGACTAGAAGCCTTGACTCCTCGGATCTCCCGGCTCCCAGTAGCCCCGGCTCTTGGGTCTCCTGATTCCTAGTAGCCCCTGGTTCCTGGGACTCTTGGCTACCAACAGCCTCCCAGCTACCAACAACCTCCCAGTTACCAATAGCCTCCTGGCTACCAACAGACTCCCAACTACGAACAGCCTCCCAACTACCAACAGCCTCTTTGCTACCAACAACCTCTTGGCTCTTGGATCTCCCGACTCTCAATAATCCCCGGTTATATGGGTCATGGTCATAATATCCCCTGCATCTCTTGGAAATTGATAATCGTTGCTCCAAAAAGGGACGCAGAAAATGAGGGCGTTACTCCAGGAAGAATGCGGTAACGTGACCATTTACTCATAATAAATATGAGTAAATGAAGTAACACGGGCAGAGATAGCGGAGCGCATGGAGAACGTGGAGGTTAATCCCCAAACTCTATAAAAGGTTGTCTACCCCCGCAGGCACAGGTACGCGCACATATACTTCTACAAAACCTAACTACTATTCATCTTCTTCATTCCACCTCAATTGACTTGAGCGTCGGAGTGACTACGCCGAGGAACTCCTTGGCCATCATTCTAACCATTCACTCCTAGTTTCTCTCAAGTGGAGGTATGAGAACTTCTACTAAGGCTCTTTCTATTACCTGAAGATCGACGATGAAAGTCAACCTCAGCGCCAACACACCGGTGAGTCACGCATCGGCATTCCTAGGCAGGATCAAATTAACGCTGTCTGTGGGAATTACTGAGTTAAGACTCAAACTAGGGTGACAAGATGAGTGGTACCAGCACACCCAATGTCATCTCCATGGCAATGGAGGATTTCAATAAACTGGTGGCCGCCACCATGCAAGCGATGCTATAGGGACAACCCAACAACCTCCACCGTAAGGGCCTCCCCATAGCACGACCCTCTCTGGATCGACAGAAGCACCCTTGGAACCTGGTCTCCGAGCAACTTGGCCTGGAGAAACCCCCCAGGGAGCGGTTCCTTCCCGATTGAGTCCGACGGCAGCGTCAGAGTCATCTTCTGAGTCCTCTGGGAAGACTCTACACCCGGGCCCTTTGAAGAAGGAGGTCACTACGTTGGACAAAGCAACGACCCCTTCTGGGTCTCCGTTCTCCAAAAATATCCTTCAAGACATGCTACCATGGAACTTTCGGGCACTAACGATAAGAGAATATCAGGGAACCACTAATCCAGAAGATCATGTGGGTAAATTTGAAAATACCTCCCTATTACACCAATGCTCCGACGACATAAAATGTTAAGTCTTCCTGACAACACTCTCGAGCTCCGTCCAAAGATGGTTCGATCGGCTCCCCATCTCCTTTATCCATATCTTCGAGGAGTTCAAAACTATGTTCCTTCAGCACTTCGACGCTAGCCGAAGGTACCAGAAGACTCCGCACTGGTGTGCTGGCGCTGAGGTTGACTTTAGTCGTCGATCTTCAAGCAACAAGAAGAGCCTTAGGAGAAGTTCTTGTACGTCCACCTAAGAGAAACTAGGAGGGAATGGTTAGAATGACTTCCAGGGAGTTCCTCGGCGTAGTCACTCCGACGCTCAAGTCAGTTGAGGTGGAATGAAGAAGATGAATAGTAGCTAGGGTTTATAGAAATGTATGTGTGTGTACCTATGCCTGTGGGGGCAGACAACCTTTTATAGAGTTTGGGAATTAACCTCCATATTCTCCATGCGCTCCGCTATCTCTTCCCACGTTACTCCATTTACTCCTATTCACTAGGAGTAAATGACCATGTTCCTGCATTCTTCGTGGAGTAACACGCTCATTTTTTGCGTCCATTTTTGGAGCAACGAATATCGGTTTCCAAGAGATGCGGGGGATATTATGACCATGACCAAGGTAACCGGGGACTATTGGGAGTCGGGAGATCCAGGAGCCAGCAGGGTGTTGGTAGCCGAGAGGCTGTTGGTACCCGGGAGGCTGTTGGTAGCCAAGAGGTTATTGGTAGCCGAGAGTCTGTTGGTAGTCGGGAGGCTGTTGGTAGCCGAGAGTCCCAGGAACCGGGGGCTACTGGGAATAGGGAGACCCAGGAGCCAAGGCTACTAGGAGCCTGGAGATCCAAGGAGCCGAGGCTTTTGATCTCTTTTGACTGTCACCTCTGCTTCTATGATGACTTACGCACCACGTGGCATCCCTTGATTACCTCCCATATTAGTAATAATTATGACAAGTCAATGAAAGATTGATTCAAACTTTTTCCTCTCTCTATAGTTTGTATATCCATCTTCATAACCTATTGCATACAACAACAACAATCAAATTTTATCCCACTAGATAGATGGGTCAATAAAACAATAATTTACCCAATACAAAATACATCATATATATATATTCTGCTCACCTCCCCGTGTGTATCTCGTGTGCACCAAGTATAATTTTTTTCTTTATTTCTTTTGAAGCAAAGGGTTAAGAATTTGGGGCTTAGTTATTAGGGTTTAGGGTTTGGGTTATAGTATTCAAGCTAAAGAAATTTTTAAAAAAAATTGGTCAAGTGAGATGTTAAGTAGGTCAAGATTGACCGGATACTTAACTTTTGACTCTGATATCAGAAAGATGTGATTTTCATTGCAAAATGGAGCTTGTTTAGATATCTATGTTTGTAAAACTCATGTATCAGTCGACTAATGTGTTTGATCAATCGACTTATGGCTTTAGAAATTGAACAGAAGTAAGTCGATTCGATTGTTAGACTCAACTAATGGAATCAATCGACTGATAGGTTTTATCAGTTGACTGATGACGATCAAAACCGAACAAAAGCAAGTTGATTCAATTGTTCGACTCAAGTGATGATATCAATCGACTGATTGTTGATATCAGTCAACTGATGACTTCAAAAATTGAACAGAAGCGGGACAGATTTGCTTGTTCAATTCAACTGATTAGATTAGTCGAATAATGGTTTACATCAGTCGACTGATGTTTGAATAATTGAAAAAATCACATAGATTTCAAAAAGTTCAAAGGACATTCAACGGTCGGAGACCATATCAATCAACTGACTCCACAGCCTGATAGTTATTATTGTGAGGCCCTGACTCGACGAGTCAATAGCTATGTTGCTACAATTGTTTGGTCCACTGAATGGCCGAGTGGATAAAGGATAATATGATCCAAGGAGGGGTTTGGGAAAAAATGCTTCTGGGCCAAGTGAATAAGGGCCTATGCACGCCCATCCCGAATAACACAAAAGAGTGGGACATGTCAATAGTGTAAGTACCCCGGGTTAGTTTGGATGTAGATCAACCGAGTTAAGTTAGACCTTGTGTATTTGATGTCTTGTGTCTAAGTGTGCAGGGATTTAGGAACATAAGAAGTCAAGCAGAAGATGTAGCAAGCGAGAAGGATGGCACGGGAAGGGATCCGACAGACTTGGTGCATCCGAGGGACGAAGAGTTACGAAAGAGTACATTAGTGGAGAGAGAAGGATGCAGTTCGAGGGATGAGAAGCCGGGAGGAAACCTGCTTGAGGAGAAGGTTGGAGTTGGATAAGGGTGAGCTCAACTCCGGATGACCGGAGCATCACCCAAGCGAGCAGAATGAACAATGGTCAACAGTTGTAGTTGACCATTCCAAGCGCCTCCATTGAATGGAGGCGCCCTGATGACTCAAGATGCCTCAGTTGTCTGGAGGCACCTCGGATAGACTGAGGTGCCTCCAGTCTGTAGAAAGAGCCATTAGAAAGCCATTGCGGAGAGGATAACGGTGACAGTGAAACTCATGGTGTCTTGGATGACCCAAGGCACCCCGAATGACTCGAGGCACCTCGCATGAATCCAAGGTGCCTCCAATCTTCCAGATCAGCAAAGCAAACCGTTGTGATGAGGATAAAGTTTGCCCTGTTGGAGGCATTCCTAATCAACCGAGGCGCCTCGGAGGGTGCCACATTAGCAAAACGGCTATTTCGACCAAAATTCTATAAATAGAGTTCTTACTCACTATTTAGAGAAACACACCTGTATTTCAATTCCATATTTTATTTTTTCTTTTTGTATGCTCAACTACTGTAAGGGGCTACTCTGCCTCCGACCTTGCTCGAAGAAGGAGTTATTTAGTGAACGTTCTACTACCTTAGATTAGCAACCTCCCCGATTGTAAACCAAGCAAAACATCATTGTCTCCTTACTTGTTTTTATGTTATTTATTTCTAATTAATGTGTGTGTCTTTGCTAAAAGAAGGCTAGCAAAAGAAGTTGTGATTTTTATTGTAGGATTATTCACCCTCTTCTAGTCGGTCCACCTAATCCTAAAAATAACTAATCCTCCATAAGTCAAATAAAGTAAACATGTATCAGAATCAGGAGTTCAGCCTTAGGGCCTTAGAAAATACTCTTCCCTTAACAGGATGATCGAAGTTTTCCAGCTATCCTCCCTCTAGAATTTGTCCTTATGGCCTCATAAAAGGGTTCTCCACGAGGGGAAGGATTGAAGTTTTCCAGGCCCCATATTCTTAAGGGCCCAATCGCAAAAGGGTTACAACTAATCCACTAGCTTGGCGCTCATTTCTGAGGATTCCTTAATGTCAGTCTTCCCTTTCTGGTGGCAGCTCAGGTGATTCCTTCCCTCGCTTCTTTTGCATGCTACTTGGATGTCCCTACTCAATTCCATAAAGAGGTCATCTCCCTCATCACAGATTTTTGCCACTCCTGAGCCACCTTTAAATTATGTTGATAGTGATCCAACTCTGAGTGGTGGAACCCCGTTAGCCGATGCTAAAGTTGCTTGCAGATCTGAAACTTCTTGTTCCAAATTTGTTATACGGTTATGCTCCACAACTTGGGGAGCAAACCCCTCGCGTAGCCGACCCTCCATTTCACAAAAGTCGACATGTCCCTGTTGGTGCAGGGAGCACCAGAATCAAACCTATATTTTGATGTTGTCAAAGGATCAAAGTTAAGTTTTATTGTTATCTGATGAACTAATCCAGTATGCAGGATCTCAACTCTGAAAGCCCTAGTAGGTCTGGAGGACCCGATACTAGGCAATGAAGTCTCGGTAGATCATGGAACCAGGTAGGAAGTCCAGATGGGTCAAGAGGACCTAACATTTGGCAGGAGGATTCGATAGATCTGGAGGACCTGATATCGAATCAAGTGGAAGTCCTGGAAGGTCAATCCGATGCTGAGCAAAGTCCAAACGGGTCTGGAGGACCCGATGTTTGGCAGGTGAGTTGAGGTAAATACCTGGAGTTAGTGCAGTGAGGTCATGTCCTAGTGAGACAAACCTTAGGAGTTGATCCAATTAAAGAAACCAATGGAGGTTTCTAAGTTGAGATTAAGACAGGCCGAACTATCTTATATATGATCTAACCTTTTTTTTGCAGGACTGATACTATTATTATATTTCCTGTGCTAACTTTGTTTTGCAGATAAAATAAAGTTCGGATTTAACTCAAGTTCGGTCAACTGAACAAGAGGTTCAGTCGATCGATCATACCAGATTAGCACATGATCGAATAGAGGTTGTATACTCGGAAACATTGGATCAGTCGACCGAACAAAGAAGGAAATAAACAGCTGCCAGATCGAATCAACGCAGAAAAGGTAAACACTGGGATCAGTCGACTAATAAAACATGATTTTCGGGATTGAACGAATCAGATCATAGCAAAGAAGGAAGGTTGCGGGTTCAGTCGACCGATAGGAAGATCAGTCGACCGAAAGGATCAGTCGACTGAACGATTTTTCAATCGACCGAACGCAGCCTATTAAAGAAGCCCTCGGGGTCCAAGCCGAAAACAACTTTCCTCTGTTCCTCATTCTGTTTCTGCTACTGCTATTCGTGCAAGATGTTGCTACTACATCGAGAAGCAACTCGACAACCTACGCCTAAGGTTATTTGTCTCATTGTCGGTATATTTCATAATTGCATATTTTTTGTAATCTGCACGCTTGTACTACCTTGCTTCCTCGGAAGAATTACTTTAGTGGATTAACTCATCGATACGATCCAAAGGGTCGTGGGTTCTTGGAGTAGGAGTCGGCTGGGCTCCGAACCAAGTAAAAAG
>JBBUKS010000035.1:11200969-11216903 GCA_038050645.1 Hedychium gardnerianum
GGCTAGTCTAGCCAGCCCGAACAGTGACTAGTGCATAAGGGGGGCAGGAACCTGGCTATTAGCCAGGATTTGACCCCCAGACCTCATTGTGGCAACACCTCATGCACTAGCCATGCTAGATTCTATACAACTTGTATAAGCTAGTTGTTAGCTTCTAAACAATGATTTTATATCATTTTGATATTGTTTCTCTGAGTAATAATCTAATTAAAATAATTTTTTAACGAACAAAACAATTGATAGGGATTCCATGACACTCGTTATATTTTAAATAAATATTATCTAATTATAATCGATTGTATAGAAGTTAGCATGTAACTTATATACGTTGTAGAAGCTAGCATGTAACTTCTAAACCGAGTATAAGCTAGCAACCAACTTCTACACTTGTAGAAGCTATATGCTAGCTTCTACACGACTGGGTGATCAGATAATACAAGGATATTTTGGACAATTCACGTTAAATGAGGTGTCCATTTGACTTTAATTGGAAATGAAGAGCCCAACTTACGATTTTGTAAATATTGGACGCCCTTTTTATTTTTGCCCTAAAAGGTATCTGTTTAATTATCAAAAATGATAGAAGAACAAGAATAAGGATGGAATGGTTTTGACAAGTCCTAAGATGAGAATGAGAGATGGAAGAAGAAATGTAAAGGAAAAGATTACGAGTGATGATTGTGCTTGTATCGTAGTTGCTTTTGGTTTGTGATTGTGCATGAGTTTATATCGGTGCAAACTCATATGCCATCCTTTGCAAGCAGAATTCAGAGGTTTCCTTGCTGATAATGGCGATTTTCAGAATTCTCAGGTTTCCAATAAGTCATGTATGTGCTAAATTAAACAAAGCTAATAACCAAAACTGATAAACAAAACTGCAACTGAAAATGAAATAGAACTCGATCAAAACTGCTAAAAAATAACAGCTAAACTGAGTTGAAATGAAATAACAGCTGAACTGAAAATAATCTGCTCAAATTGACATCAAAAGTGAACCACACAAACTGGTTTCATCATGATGAAACTGATAAGATAACAGCGTTATAAAACCGATTTCATCATGAACACAAACCCTGTTCCAAATAGTCAAGTAGCTATATATATATTCCATTTACTGGGAACTGTATCTAGAACTCAATACATCAATCTTTCAAGTAAAATTGACAGCCATCAATATGAAATGAAAATAATTTAGCACCCATTCTCGAATCTGTTCAAAATATTGCTTCCCTATTTATATAAATCTTGCAAAAAGTAGTTGTTCAGGTCCATAGAACAACCCAAAATCAAAAGGAGAACATTTTCTTTAGAAGTTCAAACTTCTTTTCAGGTGGACATCTCATAAAAAAGCATCATTTTCTCCTTGTTCTCCTCTAGGAATAAATATGCCGCAAGTATCTTTTTATGTGGGACACCGGCACTACGTAAGGCTTTCTAGAGTTTTTTATTCACCTTTTGTTGATGAAAATTTGTTCGTGATGATTGAATTGGAAAGATCTATAGCATCAACAACCTCCTTCATATTATCATCAACTACTATACTTTTTTTTTTATCACCCCTTCATCAAGAACTTCCAAGCAAATGGTGGGGGTTTGATAGTCATCATAAGGATCTTGTTCATCTTCTTGTCCGTGGTCCCTTTGCTCCTCTCGAAGAATTTCAACCACCCACCCAACAAGTGGTAGCTCCTTCACCATTTGTCTTCTTGTGAGCAAACAACTCTAACATCTTGTCACATAATGAGGCATAAGGATATTATCTCCACTTCTTGATTGATGGCTTAGCCGATCCAATGTTAAATTTAGTTAATAACATATAGTCAAATAAATATCAAGGCAGAAGTTAGAAAAACTATTATAATTTTTTTACATCAATAAGTTGTTTACAAATTTCCTTCTTAATCTCAAATCTTACTCCCAGTGTATCACGGACTCCACTTGCATTCTTAAACAAATTGTAAAAGCATGGAAGTAGTTCTTCAATGTTTTAATTCAATTCTTCAAATTATCTTTTGTCAATAGAATTCCGAACTTCTTACTGCAAAAGGTGGTATGTCTTTGTCTGCAATAGAAGTGAAAGTGTAACCTACTTGATCACCACTAACTTGTTGCTCTAACATAACACCTATAAAGATGTCATCCGTGTCATATGTCCACTTAAGTATTCCCTTCATGACTTGCTGGTTGGACGGGGAACCCATTCCTACTAAAAAAATTGCATCAAATAAACATATGAACATGAAAGAAAAATTTACTATGTTGTTCAAAACCATATGCGCTTAAGATTCAACTATGATAATATTCTACAAAGAAAATAAAACTACATTAATAAAACATAGTTCAGAGATGAACACGAAACATTTGAGCATTGGCAATTAGCACAATCAATACATTACATTGTTGGAACCAAGCAACACTAGTCTATTAGTAGTACAAGATGGAGTCACATAATTAGCACATTACATCATTGGATTACACAAACTATATCTATTTTATAATGTAGTATGACCACATGGCATTAGCTATGTCATCCCTAATCATACTCGCTTTCCTCTAGTCCTCTTCTCGCTTTTCATTATAACTCACTCCATTGTTGGAATTTGCATTCAATTCACGACACAATTCATCAATTAATCTCTCATCTAGATCCACCCTCCATTAAGAAATTATGAAGTATACATCATGACAAGGTAATGTTGATATGAATGTAATGTTAGTGGGTTTGTTCCACTTTCAATTATAACTAGGAACCTCTTATTTAGGACACTGAAAACTCTCTTGGTGACATTGCAAAGAGACGTTTGGTGATGATTGAATAGCTCTTATGCATCGGCAAGGCTATGTCCTGAGTTTCCTTAAGTGACAATGGACACCATGGTAAGGAGTAATTAAACCCTTCTTAACGTAAACTTTCAGTCTTAATAGCATTTACCTACCACCAAATAGTACATATGGGTTAGCTAAATTAACCTAAAATGCGTCCATTAACGGACCAATAATTATAAGCTAGTTTCCATGAAGAACTATTTTTTTAATCATATATAGACTAGACATTCTTCATGCTTCAAGAAACGAATGGAATTCCTTTCCACCCATGTAAGACATAAGCGAACTTCATGTTGCTATAAGGTTTTCAAATGAACATGTAAAGAACAACTATGTTTAATCACATACTATAAACTATGAATTATGTACAACCAACCCTATATGAATCTTAGGCTACAACAACAACAACCAAGAGATTTCTATGTCAATATGATCATTATCAGTGATACAAATATAGATGAGAATAGAGTCAATTAGGTTTTCATAGTCGTATCTCATAATGTGCATCAAACAAACAAAATAGAGGGTTATAGGATGCCACTCTATTTCCTACATTAATCAAACAGTATGTGAAAATGGTTGATACACTTCGTATATCCAACGAAGTAATAGATAGATAATTACCAAAGTATAGGAACGTGAAGTAAAAAAATTAATTTATTACTTCATCACAAAAATACCGAAGTCTTTGTCCGATCCAAATCGGTTCGAAATTAGACCGATTTGGAAGTAAAAAAGACTTTGTTACCTCATATTCTGTACAAGTACCGGAGTAGTTGAGCATATATGACTTCATAGATTATATTGATTGACAAAGTAAGTTATTTATATGACTTTATAATTTTCGTATTGTGATGAAGTAAATATTTTCTTTAACTGCGTCACTATTTAAATTTATCGAAGTCTTTTGTATTGTATTACTCCACTATTTATTTATAGTGTAGAAGTAATTGATTATATTTTACTGTAATATAATTTTAATTGAACAAAATATTTTCACTACCAAAATTGAATAAATATACCACAAATATCTATCAAATATAACAAAAAAAAATGCATTCACAAAAAGCAGATTTGACCAACTTCACCCAAAATTGTATCCACAAATCTCTAAATATAATTCAAAAATTTATATCACAACATACACAACTCTTAAGCTCCCACACAGGAATAAAAGAATTTGCTCCATTCACTTTTTATTTCATGATATTAAGATTGATTGTAATATTGATTTTTTATTGATGTTGTAAATTGAAATATAAAAAGTATAATGTTAATAATTTAATTTTAACAGAATAAGAGAATAATAAATTTATTAGAGTACTAAAATTAGAATGATAGCTTTTGAAGAGGAGTAAAATGATTTAGCTTTAGCTTGGACTTGAGCAAAAGATACTGCAGAACAAGAGAAGGAAGACGTGAAGCAAAGAGGTTTTAAGAAAATCACAAGGCTTTCTAGTAACATTTAACAATAATATAAACAAAGTAGGAAGGAAAAACTATAAATGATAAGTTGACATAACATGTCCTTTTGATTTAAATCATAACAGCTGAATACGTATTGAAGGAAGAATATTAGAGAACTTGTGCTCAGAATAATCATCCACTAGCTTGATGTTAACATTCAACAAGAATAATAAATAAAGTAATAGGATAATAACTAAAATGTTGCTCTTTGCATGCCAAGCAAAAGTTAGATTTCTTAAGCTTCTCCTTTTCAGAGATCAGATTCCAATCCAATTCTCAAAGAGCTTCTGCAATTCAGTAATCTAGAATCCAATTTCAGAGTTTCAGAATTGAGGATCCAAGGAAATTTCAGATTTAGTTATGAAGAGTCAAGATCAGGGAAAGGTCTCATTTAACACTGGAATGACAGGAGAATGAATTCATGTTGTTGCTTGGTCAGAACAGCATTGAGAAGTCAGCACAAATCAGGTTTGATTACTAATGCAGATTCCTGTTTCATTGGCTGAGTTCTTGAATGTGTTCCAGATTTTCTCTTGCTAGTTCTTTTGATTCCAGTATCAGAGAATCTTCCTCACTTCCTATATTAGGATTTCAGAAACCAACTGGATTATTTGACCAACATTCCAGAAACTTTGAGGTCCTGATCAGCATTTCAGAATTTGCAAAATTCATTGACTGAATTCTAACATATGCATTCAAAATCTTTTGACTCCTTGATATGTATCTCAAATAACTCAACATTCAAACGGATGGAAAAGATAGTAAACTTCTCAACTTCTTCTCAACAGCTTGACATATCTCCTTCCTGTTTTTTTATTTTTTTCCAGAAACTCATCTCCTGATTTTTTTTAAGATTTGATTCACCAAAAGTTTTAGGAAAGGGCAATCACCATATATCAATAAGAAAGCAATGTGTTCCTCTTAAACTTTCATTGAACATACATTTGCAACAGGTTGTAAAGTTGGAAACTTAAACTGATGTAGTATTCAACAAATCAACCAAGTTGGAAGTAATTCCTTCTCCAAGTGCTTAAATTCTGCTAAATAAAATGCTGATAGCTGGAATTTAAACATCATTTAGCCTTCAACATCACAACCCTTGATTCCTCAATTTCAGAATTCCAATCAACTTGAATTAGAGAGCCTCCATGAACTTAAAACATAAGCAATCTCCCCCCACACTTAAAATTTTGATCATCCTAACTCATAAGAATTCATCCAAGATCTCCAACATATGCAAACCCTCCCCCACACTTAGAATTTGTCCCTCTCGAGCAACAATAACTCATCAAGTAATCAACCCCAACTCTCAAAAAGATAAGGCAAAACAAAGATGATAAAAGAAAAGAATGTGGGATGAATTTTTTATAGAAAATTATGAGGAAAAAAATCTACAATTGTGAGGAAACAAAGATGGAAAGTATCCTTCATCATTTTCATACGTGCTTATGCTACTATAGTCTCGAAAAGAAGCAACGCAAGTTCTAGAGTTTCAATTGCTATGAGTGCCATCACACAAAATAAATCACCACTAGGCATGTAAGTGGTCCTTACTAGGAAATTTTTGTGTATCATGCTCAATCAATCAAGATAGAATTCATCACCACTCAAGTAACCTAATGCAAGTAAAAGATTCACTCATGCAAAAATATCCAAAACTCGACGTTCAAATTTAATTAGCTTTTACGATTCTCAAGGCATTATAAGGATTGTATAGGGAATTATTCCAAAACAAAACTACACAAAGTGTCTACATGAAAAATGAAGAAAATATGCAATCAAATAAAGTGTAAAGAAAGAAAAGAAAGGAACACACTCCCCTTATTTCCTAGCGGTTGAAGACGATTCAAAAGTAGAAGTCAGGCTAGTGGTGGAGTAATCTGAATAGAATTCATCCTTGGTGGTTGAAGAAGATTCAGTTTTAATTTCCACACCAGAGGTGGAATGATCAGGATGGAGGTGAGCATCATCTTCATATAGTCAATGTCATGTAACGCTACTCCCTTAACTATTTTCTCTTTTAAAGTTTTCTCTGGAGGTCGAAGATGGTTTATTTGAAATATCAGCTCGGAGATGAAACAAATGCAATCGAAGTAAACTTCACTTCCTCCATCAATGTTTCTCCCGGTGGTTGAAGGCAATTCAGTTGGAGTATCAACTGTGGAAGCTGGATTATTGCATGTATTACCCTAGCCTTCCTCAACACGAATTTTAGAGCTACATTATCAGATAAAATTACCAAGTTAGAATAAAGTAGATAAGATCTAAATATACCAAAATCACAAGCAATTGGTGAAATCTCCCTTTCATTCATGGTGACAATGGCTCGAGGGTCTAGATCTGCTCCTGCTACATAATCAAATGTATCACCCAAGAGCTCTTCTGGGAGTGTCAAGTCTAGAGATCTCTAGTTGTCCATCACTCCCAACTCCATGGGTTGATCTAAGTCCCAGTCAACAACATTTTCCTACTCAACCTCGGCAACCTCTACACTCTCATCATGAATACTGCACAAAACATCAACATCGTCAGAATTTTCAACAATAATAATTTCCTTTTTGCATACCTCATCATCAGAAGAATTCACAACATCAACAACTTCATCATCATAACACAGTAAAATAGAGGAGTCCTATAGAGTGGCAGAATCATAGACATTTGTATCTCCACCTCCACAATCCATCTCCTCAGACACGTCGATACCATCAGAAATGACCTTTGAGGGAGACTGACCGGTGCCTTGTGCTAGGTTGATGGATGATGTCATCTGATTTGCAAGTTCCCTAGTGATGAAGCTTGCGGCATAAGCTCCTTAAGTTCCTGTATTGAGGTATCTGTTTAACTAAGGGTAGGAATATCTAAACTAAAGTCCTGAAATGTGTCCCAGAGAGCTGGCTCATACTGTTGATATTGTTGTGGTCCATTAAACATTGAATTATCCTGACATCCCAAATGTACTCTGGTAAGCTAAAAAATTCTGAGCATTCTGTTGTTGTATTCCCCCGTACATATAATCTGAATAATCTCTCCAATCAGGCATATACACATTAGGAAATGAGGGTGGATAGTACTGAGGTTGCTCAGAAACATACTGATGTGTGTTCTCATACCTGAAATCCGAAAACACCCTCCAATTAGAATTGTAGGAATTAAAAAATGAATCATACTTGTCCTGCTGATAGGATTGATGATAATATGGAGGCTCATGCTAATAATATTGAGGTTCAGACTGGTAACACCGAGGTTGCATAATCTGTTGCTTTTGGAATTGATTTGCAGCGTATTGTTTGAGATGAAAAGTTATTTCATCCATCTTACTCACCATTCTATCTTCAAACTGCTGAGAATATGGATCTATGGTCGCTCACAAAAGGAAATTCTTGGTTTTACCAGAAATACTAACACACAAGAGCAAAGACAAGGAAACATATAATGCAAAACACATGAATACAATAGACATCAAGACACTCAAACAATTTTTTTTTTTTAGTTTTCAAAGTAGAAAATAATCCTAAGATTATCAAACATCACTGCATTCCCCGGCAATGGTGCCAATTTGATAGAACGTGTTGTCGTGACACGTTTACAAACAATAAAATATTGAAACCCATCTCTACATTAATATAGCACAGGAAATGGCCCGGATCGTCTTTTTCAAGGAATGTGAACAATGCATGATATCTTAGGATCGAATTATTTGGACATGAGATTTTGGGTTTGAGTTGTGAATGTTAAAGACAGATAATGAAAGATACCCTAACCTAAACTACGATTGCCACGAACTAAAGAAGCACAAGACATTTAATGAAATCTAACACCTACTTGCGTTGTATAGAAAATCAAGAAAACTGCCCCGGGGCAATAGTGCAATGATTAAGCACTCCAATGGATAAACAAGGGATCTAAGTTTCGAATCTCAACTGCGGCGCACTACAGGAAAATTTTCCTCCAGTGAGAAGCGATCATAAGAATGTTGGCTATCTGGATGAGCTTCCATTAGCGCTTTCCGATTAACTTTGGTAGTCGGTGAAAAAATTCTGTGGGGTCAGGCCGGTTATCTCCAAGATTAGTCGGTTCAAAGAATTTGATATCTAGATTACCAAAAAAAAAAAATCGAGAAAACTAAACTACAAATGCAATTAACTCATCATGCAATTGGAAGAAGACAAGCAATTCAACCTAGCCCTAGCTACTGTTCCTTAATGAAACAGCCAAGAATCACAATCTAATTGAAGAAAACAAACAAGTGTCTAACAAATTAGATCAAAAATTTGAACCGGATTCAAACTAACATGCAAAAACTAGATTCAATCCAAGGACATGTTCTATAGAATATCTACGAGGAAATTGACGATCCAAGGAAAACTCACAAAACAGAATCTAATTAGATCGCGAGAAGGAGAGATCGATACTGATGGCGCCAACTGATGAAGCTGCTGTCGTCCAGATTCGGGGGAAGATGGAAAATCCCTTTCTTCTCCTCAATGCGTGAAAGATATGGAAGATGAATCGACGCCAGTAGAAACCCAGGTGTGGTCGGATCAGTGGAAGATTAGTGGTGATCGTTGTGCTCTGTCCTGGCTCGCCGAGAAGAAGATGGAGGCGGAGGAAGCGGCCGGAACTCCAATGGATGTGGAAATGAGATGGACAAGGTAGGAGGAACCTTAGATCTCGATGGATGGTCGACGAAGCTCCGGTGATGGGAGGTGGAAGAGGATGAACGCCCCTCTGTTTCGCTGGCAATGGCCCCTCACTGTAGCATTTGTCGATCCCCCGAACTGTAGCTTCTCTCGGTTTTTAAATCAGATCCCAGATCTGAATGGACGACTGCTACTGCTTCAGATCTGATCCAAAGGTGGGACTTGATCTAGATCTAATCCAAAGGCTCAGAGATTAAGCCAGGATTAACTCTCTCTTTTGCTTAGCCTGTAAACTCAATTTAATCCAATCTGGGTTCAATTAAATTATCATCTTGATTTTCTACAAATAATAATTACATAAATTTAAGTAAAAATCCGTAATAGAAAAAAATATTCAAAAGTCTTAAAAATAAATTCAACTCAATAACATGATATAAATCAATAATTAATTACATGAATTAATTAATTGCCACGAAAATTAATTACATGAAAAAATTAAAATGTAAAAATTAAGACTAAAATAATATATAAAAAATGATATTATGTGCTAACATAATAATACAGGAAATTAAGTATGAGAGTTGAACGAAAAAAAATCTCAAATACTTGAAATAAATCCAAACGATTTACGGTTCGAGCACCTCTAATAGATCCAGGCGCCTGTACTATTCGAACTCAGCTTTGAGTCCAGATAAGGTGGCACATTTTGGATGATCCCAAACTCGTCAGTTTCTAAGTGTTCAGGAGGGATCCAGGCGCTTGAAAAGGAATAAAACTACGACAAAAGAGATCGATTAAGATTTCAACCAAGCGATGCCACGTCAATTGGTCAACACTCGAAAGAGATCCAAGCGCCCAATTGACCGAGTCAACTACGACTTCAAATTGAATAGAGGTTGCTGAATACACCCTATATCGATCCAGACGCCTAGATAAAACTATAAAATAAGATCATGACTAGAGGCTTCGAATCATCGATCTACGCACTCTACTACGCTTCTTCAACTGCAATACACTACTATGCTCAAGCTACAACGATGCAACAACATTACGACGCTGTTACAAGCTCAAACGACCCTAGACTTTGGTAACACAAGTTATTTGTTATTCCTTTCATTTTTCTTCATGCTAAATTTACTAAGGATCGGTAGGTTTGCTACCGAACCCCATATTTATAAAAGAAACGAGTCTTCTTTTCTTTTGAAAAAAATTTGCTAGTGATTGCCCACCGAAATGATTAAATTGACCGCAGACTTTGGAATAGTAGCCATGAAGCTGTGAATCAAGTAAAATCATCGTACTTCCTCTTTATCTTAATTTTTGCTACAGGACTCGATGATATTTTAAACGATTTACAAACACATATGAAGCGCGCTATTCATCTCCTCTAATACTTTTCTCGATCTAACAATTTGGGCCTGAAAGAGGCATCAAATTAGAATAGAAATGAGCTGAAGCGTTCAAACAATAGAGTCGATTAGACTTAAGCTAGACATCCGATCGAAGAGCTAAGTCTAAGAATCGGATGGACTGACGAAAGAGCTAGGCCGGCGGGACCAATTGAAGAGTCATGAGCTCGATTGATGGGGCGATCGGAGAGCTGGAGTCGGATCGACGGAGCTGACTGGAAAGTCGCATCAGTGGACTCAACTGAAGAGCTGTGAACCCGTTCAACGAGGCAGATCAGATAGCTGGAGTCAAGTCGGGTAGTAACACAACAACGATTTGAAAGCCGAAACACAACTTAAAAGGCTGGAACACGTCAGCGGAGAGGGGCGGCGCCGGTGCTGCGGCCGGCGGAGGTAAGGGGTAGGAGCGCCGGCGGCGGTGTGAGGAAGGAGCGGCGGTGTTCGTCATTTGAGGGAAGGAGAAGGGGGAGAAGGAGAGGAGGTGAGGGAGAGAGAGAAGGGAGCAGCGACCCAGGCTGGCTGCGGTTGCTCGCGGCGCCGGCGGATCGTGTAAGGGAGAGAGGTGGTGGCGTCGGCGTCGGGAGAGGAGAGGGGTGGCGGCGTGCTACGCCGGCGGCTGGGGGCTGCCTGCCATGGCTGTGGGGCGGCGCCGGAGGGACTTTGGATCGGCCCCGGCGGCTGGGGCTGCTCGCCGGCGCTGGGGACGGCGGAGAGGAGAGGGGGAAGCCCCCGGCGGAGATCGCGAGGAGGAGGAGGCAGCGCCGGCGGCAAGGGGCGACGATGATGTGGCCGGCGGCATGGCTGGCGGCGTCCGTCGCGGAGGGAGAGAGGCGGCGATGTTGGCCGGCCCGTTTTGGTGAGGCGGCGGCCTCCCAAAACCCAAAATCGGGGGCCCTCTTTTCTAGGGCTCCCGCGAGGGAAAATAAAGGGCTGGCCCATCACGCCATCTATTAATAAAATTTTACTAATGAAAATAAAATAATATATATTGTCACCAATACTACTCCTTGCTCGTTGTAGGAAGGAAATGGAATCTCACCTCGTCTGCTATCGAAGAATTGTTCGGGGCAGAAGAGCAGAGAAACTTGAGTTTCAAAACAACTCGCCAATTGATTGTAAAAAAATTCTTAAAAATTTCACTGCTTGTTTTTTCATATTTTTTTTCTGACTAAAACTAGAGCTTTGAAACAACCTTCCGATTGATTGGCAATTAAAATGTCCTGCTAAAAATTTCACTGAGGTAAATGACGATAAGATGCAGGCATCCCCTCTCCCATGGTACTATTTTGTTTTTTTTTTGTTTGGCTCAACTCGGAAGATTTGATAAAATCGTAGATCCCATAACAACGAAAATTGAGGAAGAGAGAACAGTCCGCATCAACCTTTTTCTTTTTATTATTGAAAATTAAGATGAACATGGGAGAGAAGGGTAGTTTTCTTCGTTATGCTTCCGCCATAAATATGGCCTTCCCTTTTGGGCCCCTCCACAGCCTCTAGCTATCTGTCAGATGAAGGAAGGTCCAAGTGCGTCGAATCCAATTAAGAAAATTCAATAATTATTGGAAAACAATTCTTTCATTTTCCTTGAAATATGAAAAATTAAATAATAGCTTAGGTATTATTGTGACGGTGTCTGTGTCTCAAGAGTGGTCCTCCAGAATCCAGATTAGGGCGTGCATCGTCAGCTCGCTTCGTGTTATTTAGACTCTGCTTCCTTCTCGTTGCTAGTGTCAACCTACCTATACACGCCCAGTCCAAGTTTTTCTCCTCCTCCCCCAAATCAGTGAAATCGCATCTCTCTTCTCTTCTTTTCCCTTTCTTCAGTTCCAGATCAGTGAAATCGCGCCTCTCTCTTCTCTTCCTTTCCTTCTCCATCTCCATCTCCATCTCCAGATCTCCTTCATCCTCTCTCTCTCTCTCATGTCCGTCAATTGCTTGATCTGATTGGGAGGACAGCAATGGATCACTCCAGAAACAGCAACCACCATCAGCAGCAGCAGCAGCAGCAGCTGGGAGTCAACAAGATGGGGAAGACCATCCGCAAGAGCCCTCTCCACCAACCCGCCTACTACAACCACAGGCCTCACCCTCCGCCTCCCACGAACAACCCACCGCAACAGCAACAGCCGCAGCCGCAGGTCTACAACATCAGCAAGAACGACTTCCGCAGCATCGTCCAGCAGCTCACCGGCACCCCCTCCCGCGACTCCACCCCCGGCCCCGCCGCCCCCCAGCCCCGCCCCTCCAGCTCCCGCCTCCAAAAGATCCGCCCTCCCCCGCTCGCCCCCATCGCTCGCCCACCTCCTCCTCCGCCTCCCCACGCTCACCCTCCTCCTCCTTTCCCTAATCCTAACCTTAATCTCAATCACAATCGCGCTGTCTTCCCCCGCCCCGAGGGCCCCAGCTGGGCCGAGTCCCCCGTCTCCGCCTATATGCGCTATCTAGAAAGCTCCCTTCTCAGCTCCGACGCTTCCCGCTACCCTCGTCCGCCGCCGCCACTTCCCTCCCCAGGGCTGCTTCCCTCCCCGCGCCCACCCTTCCCCTTGCCTTCCCCCCGAGGAATCCCTAATTCGGCCTCGCTTCCGCACCCTACTCTGCCGTCCTCGATTCCTTCTCCGATGGCGTTTTTCGATCTGCTCTCGCCCAGATCTCCGTACCCCCTGCTTTCGCCGGGGTTTCCTTACCCTCCGCCATTGACTCCCAATTTTGCCCTCTCGCCGTTGCCACAGCCGGGGATTTTGGGGCCCGGACCATCACCTGGGCCGCAGCCACTGCCTTCACCCGGGCTCTGGCTCCCTCAATCGCCGTCGGGGTTCTTGCCTATACTGAGCCCTAGATGGAGGGATATGCTGTAACTCCAAGTAATGATCGTCGTCCAAAGCCCAGACTCTACTCCTGTATCAAAGCTTGGAAATTTGACAATCTATATTTGTTTCATGTATTGGTCCGACCAAAAAACCGGAGCACAATACTCTAGATGACGACGGCAACTGCTGGCTTAGCGAATTGCTATGGAGATGTTGGTAGTATTGACTCGGGAGTTCAAGACGTATGCGCGGCGGACATTAGAGAGGTGAAGTGCCGTATATTTTAGTTTCTTTGTAGTTAGTATAGACTTCTCTTGTCAAATATTGCATTTGATTCTGATGCTGAATTCACTGCTCCCATTTTAAATGATGGAATGTATCTTTGAACAGATTGGTTAAGGATAAATCCCCTGTGTAGAACCTTGTCGACACAGTAATTTTACCGAATTCATTTCCTGACTTGTACGAAGTGTATGTAAATTCATATAA
The DNA here is from genome assembly GCA_038050645.1 of Hedychium gardnerianum. Taxonomy (NCBI): domain Eukaryota; kingdom Viridiplantae; phylum Streptophyta; class Magnoliopsida; order Zingiberales; family Zingiberaceae; genus Hedychium; species Hedychium gardnerianum. The sequence goes on from JBBUKS010000035.1 coordinate 11,214,608, forward strand.
ATTAACTTCGTTCAACTGTTTCCTACTATTTGTCCCAAATTAAATAACTATTAAGAAAGACTATTATACTTTCTTTATTTAGTCAAAATGTTGATTATCTGTTCCACTGTTATTCTTTAGCTTATTGCTTATAATTATTTTCTTTTAGTTGATTCAAGTAGTAAATCCTAAGATTAAGAACTCTTGGAGATGTTTGTTTTTTCCGGTCAACAAAACTCTCCCAGATGTTTTTGAAATGTAAATGTGTCATGAGTGTCTTATTTGCTAAGTAATAGAATTGTAACTTGGATCTTTTATCTCTGTCTAATGTCATAATAATAAAAGTGATAGTTTGCTTCTTTGTTATTATAAACTTCTCTTGTGAAATATTTTATTGATACAGATGTGAGTATACTGTTCCAATAGATTGTGTATTCCGGTCAACAAAACTCTCCCAGATGTTTTTGAAATGTAAATGTCTCATGAGTGTCTTATTTGCTAAGTATTAGAATTGTAACTTGGATCCTTTATCTCTGTCTAATGTCATAATAATAAAAGTGACAGTTTGCTTCTTTGTTATTATAAACTTCTCTTGTGAAATATTTTATTGATACAGATGCGAGTATACTGTTCCACTAGATTTTTTTTTCCGGTCAACAACACTCTCCCAGATGTTTTTGAAATGTATATGTGTCATGAGTGTCTTATTTGCTAGGTATTAGAATTGTAACTTGGATCTTTTATCTCTGTCTAATGTCATAATAATAAAAGTGACTGTTTGCTTCTTTGTTATTATAAACTTCTCTTGTGAAATATTTTATTGATTCTGATGTGAGTATACTGTTCCAATTTAGATGGAATGTATCCTTGAACTGATTGGTCAAGTAGAAAACCCCTAAGTAGAACCTTGTCAACAGGTTAACTATCCCAAATTTATTTCCTGACTTGTTTTTTTGGAGTGTATGTACTGCTTTCGATTGCATCCCAACTATTTGCTAAAATAAATTAATGTTAAGAAAGTAGTATCTTCCTTTAGTTAGTGAAAACTGCAATTATCTGCCACACTGACATTCTTTAGCTTGTTGCTTATAACTCTTTATTCTCTAAGAAGTTGGCTAAGTAGTAGATGCAGATATATTGTGAATGTCTTATTGCTAAGTGATAGAAGTGTAACTTGGATTTTCATATTTGTCAATTGCCATAACCAAAGTGATGGATGAGAGAAGGATTAAGGTAATTTGGGATGTATGGGGGATATCGAATAAGATTAGCACTTGAAAGTTAGAAAATTTTCTGCTTATCAGAGACTTAACATGCAAGTTCCAAGAAATTAGTAACACTTACAGTACCCAACAGGTAGCATGAAAACATTGATAATGGGACTCTCCAGGATTAGGTGTTCAACTCAGTTTGCCAAACTTGTTCATTCTCCTTGTCTTCAGCTATGCTCCATCATCCATTTCCTCTTTAGGCCACCTGATGCATTAGTTCGCCAATGACTATGCTAATAGTTTTCAAAACCATGGTGATTAGATTCAGTTAATACTTAGATGCACCTTATCATGTAGCAACCTTGGTGAATTAATGCAATACAAATCACCAAACCCTAAATTCTAAACCCTAAATCTTAAACCCATTATAGATTTGAAATACCTACCTAGCTGAACCAGCAGTCATCATCCATCTAAAGGATATGGAGACTCAGAGGTTATTGCTTCTCAAATTCTCGGGGGTGTGGATAAGTTGGACTGAATTGTGTTTGACGAGGAACAATATAAATTGGTCTTCACCTACATAAAAGTATTCTTGAATCTTCTGAAGTCACGAGCTCTGCAAGAAAGAGGAGCAGATCATATTCCAGGTTAGTTTTTTTTGAAGTTCAAATACCTGAAACGTATTATATATATATATTACATTAAGAATTTGGCGCAGGGGAGAAAACTCCGGGTGTGACGTTTGAATAGAGGTTACAGAGAAAGCGTAGAAAGAAGGGAATTAGCCAACAAAGAGGAGTCGTCTCTAGGTTTAAACGAAAATAAATTTTATTCAAATCAAAACTAAACTTAACATATTTTTACAAGAGTACTAACCCTTGTTTAAATAGCCTAAGAAATAAGAAAAAATCATAATAGAAAAAAATAAAAGAAAATTAATTTTAATAAAAAGATAAAATCTAAACTAATTTTTAGAAAAGAAAATTAATTCTAAAAAAAAATCTAAATTAACTTTTAGAAAACAACACTAATCCTAAAAATTTAAAACAAATAAAAGAAAAGGTTAAAAGACTAAATCTAGAATTTCGACGGCGACTAGAAAG
>JBBUKS010000035.1:11258561-11276974 GCA_038050645.1 Hedychium gardnerianum
GCCAGAAATATTAAGGTTTGAGTTATTTTTCGTATAATTTAGGTTTCTAAATGATAAAAATTGTATATTTAATTTTATTATTCTCATTACAATACAGGAAAAATACACTGAGCTCGAGGCAGCACGCACAAGTTCATGTGCTAGTGGTGATATTGTGGCATCTGAACAATCTGTTGGTAATGAATTGGATTTATGGCTAGAAGCAAGTGGGGGCCAGAAAGGAGGAAGGATATTAGGTATGGGTTCTTTGAGCAGAACCCAGAGAGTTCCTCGTATATCTACTTCCACCCGACCAGCAGTGACCGCACAAATAAATAGCTTGACTGAAGAAGTTAGCCAATTAAAAGGCCAACTAATTGAAAGAGATGAGCAAATGAGGCAAAGAGATCGGGAAATGAGAGAAATGCGCCGACAACAAGCCTTTATTATGCAACATCTTCAGTTAGGCTCTGGTCCAAGTCAGATTCCTCCCAGTTCTAGTGATGATGAGGGCGGTGATGGTTCTTCTTGATTTTGTTAATCGCGTATGCTGTTTTTAAGTTCAATTTGTTATTTAATTTAGTTTGTGAATCCATAATTTTAGAAATCAAGCTTAATACTGTTATTTTTGGTTTTCAATAGGGTTGTTGATTTCAAGCTATGCGGTGCTTGAAAATTTATCTAGGGATGAGTAAGTTTTTGCATCTTTTTTTTAGTTGATAAGAACTTTTTAATATTAAAATTGATACTTTCTATTTTTTTATGTTTCAGGAAAAGGAAAAATAGAAGCTTTGATTCAGAAGAAAGTATTTGCCGAGCAACCAAAAATTCATAACTTCTATTGTATCAGATATTATGTCATTTGTATTTGGATATGTGAGTATCAGTATGGATATTATGTTTGTTTCAGATATTGTGATATTTGGATCTCGATATGTGGATATGTATTGATGGTGTGTTGATAATATTATGTTTGTTTTATATGTCTAATGTTTGTATATGTTTGATCCTGGATATGTATAATCCAGTTGTAGATGTAGATATGTATACAGAATAAAGTCGTGAAATGAATAAAATCAGTGAAAAAAAATTGTAGTTTGCGACAAATTTTGCGACGAATCCATTTTCGTCGCAAAAATTCGGATTCTGCGACTAAATTTGTGACGAAAATGGGTTCGTCGCAAAATATCGTAATATCACCGTTTCATCGAAACTTTGCGACGAAAAAAAAAATGACGAATATTTTTTTCGTCGCAAATTTGATATAATGACTTATAAATTTTTCGTTAGAAAGTTGCGACAAATTTTGGAACGAAAAATATTTTCGTCGCAAAATTTACGATGAAATTTGGGACAAAAAATATTTTCGTCCCTAATTTGCGATGATTGTATTAATTTTCGTCGTAAAATTTTGTGACGCCTTTTTTGGGACGAAAATATTTTCGTCCCAAAATTCATCGCAAATTTGATCCCAAAAATACCATTTTTTTTGTAGTAAAAGATCGGGAGGACCATGGCTCAACCACCTCAGATTGGGTCCATTGGTCTGCTTCTGCCTCCTCCTTTCTGTCCAAATCTCACAACAGAAGGCTGTTATCATATTATCATAGATGAAGTAATAATGAGGCCAACAACTTGAAGCCTTTGTCCTACTAACCAACGCATCATGGATATTTTATTCATGTTTTAATATTATCTAAATTTAGTATCCAACTTTTATAATATTTCATGCATGTATCGTATTCTCGAAATATTCCTCATCTTTCTCTCACTTTAAATCAAAAGTAATATATTTTTGAAAAACTCCTTATATATTGAATTTGACAATTTAAATTGAGAACAATGAAATGAATTAAATTGAAAGTACATTTCTAAATTTTTATTCTACTAATTCCAAATTTTAATAATCTCAATTTACGTTATCAAATTCAAATTTGAGGGTATAAATATATTAAGAAAGTTTTTAGCAGTACATTTATTTTGATTTGGAGTGATTCAGAATTCTCTAGGTCTATCAATCGATTTTATTCAAAAATTAACCTACACTATTCAAAAATTTAAAAATTTAATATTTTTCTAACAAGGGAAATGTTAAGAATTCATTAGTGATATTGGTTAGTGAATATCATTATCCTAAGCCTTATAATAAATTTATGACAAATTTTATGAGCTTTTATAAATTTAAAAATTCATTGCTATCAATGTATGCTATCAAATTTAGATCAGGGTATGGATGCATTAAAGAGATTTTTCAAGAATACATTAATTTTGATTTAAAGTAATTCAAAATTTTCTAAATTCAGTCAATTTTGAACGAAACTAACAAACCTATACCATTCGAAAACACAAAAGTTCAATAAATTTTGAATTAGGGAAGTTCTAGGAATTCATTGACGGTATTGATTAATGAATATCATTATTCTAGACCTTATAATAAGTTTATAATAAATTTTATCAAATATTTATAAATTTAAAATTTCATTATTCGCAATTTACGCTATCGAATTCAAATTCGATGGCATAAATACATTAAAGAGGGATATTTTGGAAATATGATATGTCATTTAAGTATTATAAAAATTAGATACATGATTTACGTAGTACCAAAACTTACTTATGCAATTCAGTAAAAAAATGCCGTATTTTATTTAGATTATCTTGAATATTGGAATGTTACTTGATCTCAAAAGTGTTGAACCAAACAAGGAGGCAAGCATCAGCCTTAGAAGCTCAATTGGCTTTTTATTATACTATCAGTGATTTCATATACAATTGAAGACTACATGTGGATGAGTTTAAGAACTGAATACAAGTACAGGAGCTTGGAGTTTATTGTTGCTCTGGCATCGGAATTCCGAGTGTATTGATAAACTCTACTCCATGATCTGCAAGATGAACATTAACAAGTATTTAGACATACTGGCCGAGATCGACTTTAGCATGGTCAAGAAGAGAGCCAGAACTCATGGCTTATTATCGCAAAGTAGAGAATAGTAATGATATAAGTGATAAAGATCCACATTCATTTTATTTTTCAGATGGATGGATTGGTCAGTCAGATAAACCATTTTTTCCCAGCAAGTAGTAACTCCATATTGGCAAAAAAACAAGGAATAATGAAGAAATATACACCTAAAGAAGAAGAAAAAAAAAATCTTGCATCTTTTGTTCTTTCAAAATAAGGCTTTCTGAATCTACTCCTATATGAGTAAGAATGTTAACCACTTTGACATTAGAAGAAAGTTTAAAATTCAGGTTTAACAAAAATGTAAAAACGCCTAAAATAGGTCACATTTACGCATAGCGTTGAACTTAAAGGGAGTAGGATGCATGCAAATTTTGGAGTTTGTTAAGGATACTAAAATTATAGTAACTCTTTCACAATAGCTTAAGTGCCTGCTATAAGGGTTGATGCAATTTACATGTTATAATATTTGATTACAAGGTTTTTGAGCTCAAGCCAATCTAATGGATTCCAATGAGACACAAGGAGGGAGTCAAAGTAGGATGAAGTTTTAGTGCTAGCTGACGAACTTAAACTCACGTACAACTAGACAACATTATGACTTGTTAGTTGGTCATGAGGTCCAAGTCCAAGTGAGCCAATCTACTCGAGTAGGAAAAATTGTCATGAGGATCAGAGCACAGGGAGGTGGTTCCTGATTTGGCAAGACTAGCACAGAACCAAATCATTCTTCATTCTAAGACTTCAATATGTTGTTGGCAGCAGTGTCAATACCAGTTTCTGGTGAACCTTGATGGGCAACTACTGCCATGTAGTGGAATGTAGGATCACTATTTTGGTAGTGATCACTACTGAGGGGTTCAATTGAGATTGTAGATCTGCATCAATGAATAGGTGAGTTGGAGTATCAGATTTGCATACATGGTTCCCTGAAGGAGTATCAACAGCTTATATGGGAGATAAACGATATAAATTATTTGGGGACGGAGTTCTGTTGGGTGGTAAAGATCCTGTAGCAGCATCCTAGCTGACAGGCATAGTGGAGGTAGAGACCCTTGAACCACTCAACTTTGGAAATCTTAGGCACTTTGGAAGATGAAACTCTTATTTTAGATTCTTTCAATATCTCAACTCCCAGCACATATGTTCCTTTCTAGAAGGGGAATTCAGACCAATTGGATATACAATGCACCTTTTGTTACACAGCTGAGAAGATGGTAATAATCTTGTTGGTGCACGCTCCTCCACCCTCAAGGGGGTGGTCTGAGTTGCGCGGATTAAACACATATCAATGAGACATATCATTTGCAACCAATGTTGGGAGGATTGGTTCAACCACAAAGACACTGCAACAATCTTAGAGATAACAATGATGTGGGTTTGTAGTGTGTGGAACAGATAGTCTAAAAGTTTCAACAACAAGAGTTGGTTCATTCAAAATATTTTCCACTATTACTTAGACTATGTCAAACTTCTTAAAAGAACCTAGCTCCTTGAGTTGTAGTACCTACCAAAACCTCCCATTCCTATGAATCAGCAAGAGGTCACTTCTGGAGCAACAACTTGGCATAGATAAGAATCAGCCATCAGGTTAAATTCACCTCTAGAATAAGATCGTTGGAGTACCAAATTCCATTTTACAACAAATTGCACACAATGGAATGACGAAAGTACAGTTCCTGCAATTCTTTTCCGTCTGGGATATCCAGATTGAGTCAAATACCGGGATCAAATGATAAGATCCTAAGTTTACTACCAAAAACAGATGATCCAAAGTAAAACCAATCATGAAACGCGAAAAAATCGTCCTGATTTCTTTCTAGATCCAAAGAAGAAATCCCACCAAAGATCAAGAAAATGTCAACCCACAAGAAGCAGCTACGAATCAATCAAAAGGAGGGAACCGGAGGTACCTATCGCTCAAAGAAGACGGAGGCACTGAAAGGTGACGGGAAGAGGACGAGGCAGGCGGCATCGGGGCTAAAAGGAAAGCGCCGTGGCGTTGTGGATGAAGGCGGCGGAGCAGAGAATGGCGGCGACGAAGGAGAAGATCAAGAGAGCAAACGCGAGGGAGATGCCGGCGACCGTCAGATCCATCGCCAGGAGCAGCAGACGGAGAAGGATCGCCATTTCCTTTCTGCTACAGGTCACGCGCCGCTGGAGAAGCGAGGAGCTTGATGGAGGGAGTCCAACTGAGTCGAAGCGGCCACGTGGTATGCGACCTGGACAAATATTAATATATATATATATAACTTAACATATCAACAACAACAATAATAATAATATAATTAAATAAAAAAAATTAATTTAAAATCTAAAAATTAAAAATATTAATCATTTTTTTGCAAACGGTTTAGTCTAATAAATATTTTATTTTTTTAAATTTTAATTTCATAAATAAAAATCGAAAATAAAAAATATTCACAAATTACTGTATTATTTGTTAGAGTAATAAAAGGTAATAAATTATTTTAGAGAAAAAAATAAATCAGTCTATAAAATAATATAATTACTTTTAAATATAATATTTAATATTATTATTTTCTATTACATAGATTAAATAAAATATCAAACTTTAATCTATTCAATAATAATTACGATTTTATAACTATTTATTTTTCTTATTCAATAATATTTAGATTATAATAATTATAATTTTATAGTTATTATAATATAAATTTATTTTATTTAATAATATTAATATTATAATAATTATGAATTATAATTATTATAATTACGGTAATAATTATGAAATTATCATTATTATAATATTATAATATTTATGATTTTGTAATTGCCTGCAAACTAGTTTTGTTTATATAACTAGCTAATGAGATAATAATATAAAAATAATGTATTAAAAGGGTAATCAAGTGAGACTCCTTTTAATTAAAAATAAAATGATTCATTTTTATTTTGAAAATATGATAATTACCACCCACCTTTTATTCCAGTATGATAATTCTTTACTTTCTCCTAATTTATTATTATTAATAAAGTTTTTTTTAATTAATGTGGCTGTTTATTATAATTTTATATCGTCTAAAATATTTGTTAGAGGATTTTGATAGTTTGTATATTTTATCCTATATAATTATATATATTTATTGAGGTGATATAATCTTGATCACTAATTATATCACATATATTTTAATTAATAATGTATAAATGATATCTCGATAGATGTTCATAATTATGTAGGATAAAATATACAGATTAATCGAACTCATTTGTTGGATACTTAAATACATATATTTATATCTTTTTAAATGTAATTTTTATTATTTTATAAAAAAATTCTTTAAGATAATTATATTTAGTGGAAATAAAACCTTAAAAGTGGTTTAGATGGAAATGCACCGCTTTCTCTCGTGCCGAAGCATCGTTAAGGAGGCAGCTCGCGCTGGTTTCTCACCACGAACCAAAGACGAATAGCGAAGGATTCGCAAGGAGCTTTCTTTCCTTGGAACACATCTGCGATCGCTTGCTTTCAGGTAGAGTTTTTGGTCCGTTCATGGTCTGCAACGTTGGCGTCTATCAATCAATCATCCCTTTCTGCTGCATGTGTCGCTTACTTTTTACGGTTCGGAATTTCTAGGGTTTTTGAGGTGCTAATGTAGTAGTGTCGCTTCATTGAATCTTCTTGCTTTTTTTTTTTTTGCATTCATTGAGGTCTATTATCTTGCATTGTGAAAAATTGTGAACTTTGTTAAGGAAGAATGGAAAAGTTGAAATGTGCAAATCAAATTTAGTGCAAACTAGTTTTTTTTTTTGGATGTAAGAGAGACGCTAAGAAGTTGTCTGAAAACGTAGCCAATCTCAAGTATTTGAACTTAGAAGGGTCAACAATTCTGGGAATATTTCAAATTTCCAGGTTAGGACATGAAAGATCATTTGCAATTGACATGGTTGTCATGGCTGAAAAAAAGATTCAAGATGATACCTGAAACAGACAAACAAACCTGTCAAACTAAGCTTGAAGTAGGCCAAGCATTCAATTCGGCTTGGCTGCTTTTGGTGAGACTTTCATGTGCTTGCTTGTTATGGGAAACTTTGTACTAATAATTAACACCTGCAAGAGATCTCAACATGGTACGAACACATTTTACTTTTATGGTATTGATCTATGATCTGACTTGAAAGCAACCCACTTCATCTGACAAATTTTTGTCTGTTCTCGTACACCTGGTTCAATAATGCAAACAATCACACCATTTTCCATCACTACTCTTGGCTTCATGATGATTTGCTTCATCATGCAAGAGTGATTTTCTTTGATGGAAGGATGTTGTTAACTACAGATCTCTTTGTTCATGGATCAAAATTGCATTGTGTCTTCATTGTGTCAGGTTTTGGGTTGTGGAGATCAGGATGCTACCATTCATCTGTTGTTATTGTAGTCCAGTGATAAAGAAGAACCATAGTTACTTAATATTCTCTCGATTTGTTTATCAATCTGTTGGAATGAATAACTCATCCGCCTTGTTTGTGTAAATGAATTGTATTGTTTTGGTTAAACCAAATAAGTTCTTACCATCTTGATCTGTTAATGTGGTGGGTCAATACTGAAGTTTGTTAGACACATTTGATATCATTGCATAGATAACTGGATGGGGACTTAAAATTAGATGCAATTTAGTAAAACAGACTAATGTTGATGCCGCACAAAGAGAAAATGAGGAAAATTGTGAAAATAGCGACATGAAAACGACATGTCCGATGTTAAAGAGATTTTGTAGCTGATCTCTTGCAATCAAGATATCTCTACTTCTTGAGAACAATCAAATTTTGTTGGGAGACTCTTGAGTTTCATTTGGAGCATAGTTTCTTCATTTTTGAGGCAGCTATTCTCTTGGATAATCTGATTGCGCTCTCTCATCATGTGGTTTAGCTCATGGAGAAGCTGGTGGTTTACTGATCGGAGACTGATGACCTGTGAGTACAATTCACTGAGATGCTTTTGTTTTCTCAACCGTGATCGGCGAGCTGATTCTTTGTTCGATATCATCCTCCTCTTTCTCCTTTCTTCAGCTTGGATTAGTTTGTCAGCACCACCTGGCTCATCTGAAATTCTGCCGATTCGAAGACAAGAAATGGGAACGCTCATACCATGCATCACTGGCATGGTGTGCAAGTGTTCCGTAAAATGAGGTCCAAACAAACAGCTGAAGTTGGAGGTGGTAATATTGTCTTGCTGCATATTGTAGTGGGCTCTGAAAGGTGAATTTGAAGGTGAAAGGTAGCTAATGCTGGCAACTTCTCCCGAATGCATGATTATGGTATTTTGCATAGAATAGGCAGAAACGAAGGAGGGTAAGGAAGATGAAGATGTTAGGATGTTTATGGAAGGGGACAGAAGTTTGATGGTTGGTGGCTTTATTTATAATGCAAATGGGTAGAGAAGGGAAGTTCTATCCAGAACACTTTCACACCTTACTAATGAGTGAAGAAACGTACGTGCATGATCAGTGTGATCAGTCTTCAACCTGATAGATGTTCAATTAATGCATTTACGTTTTCTTTTATGTATGGGGGTCACCATTATAAACTGTCTGATGGTCATCAAACAGTGATGTCAAATTCTGGACCATCATAACATCACAACCTCATGGTGCTGTTACCATTAAGGTAATTTCTTATTGGCTAACAGTGACAGGCATTTGGCTACAAAGTGGGTGTACCAGGATATTGGAGTCATGGCGTTTTTAGTGTATTATGAATTATGAATGATGGATCATGGCAGTTCTAATACATTTAACTTGTGTCCTGGCCATAGAGTGAGATAAGGATCCCATCTGAGAATAGTGATTATTATTAGGATATAGAATTTCTCTTACAGGCATGCCAACACTAGAAGAAGAAGGTTATGTCTTAGAGGGTACGCAATTGAAGAGGAGGTAGATCGAAATTTTAAGTGAGAATGATTTTATTTGCATGATGATGCAACGAGAGTGTCCTTCTATAAAGTGAAGGAACAATAAATAGTGACAAATGCACCATTATGGACCCCATCAATTTGAAGAGAGTGAACAATTATGCAACAAGTGTTGCCAAGTCTCTTAAATAAATATTGAGCCATTTAAAACTACATAAAGGAGTTCGCCTAATGGGGCTGCATTTTTCTTTTCTTTTCTTTTTTTAATTTTATATGCTCGACATTGTTATCGATATTTTTTAACATCTAATATTCAAACTTCAAAGTGCAACCCAATGGTTTTTATATTTGCATCTGCATACTTGTAAAGCACAAATCCTTTCATTATTGATTTTTTTATTTGTATATATTTTTGTTGAGATACATGCATCATGAATCTAGTTTACCTACTTTCTTCTAATTTCACAAGTTTTCCATACCATGTTCATATCATCTTTCTTATCCATCGGTTCAATTTATTTGTGCAGGTAATCATTGTGTAATTACCTATACACTAAAAAAAAATTAAAAATAATTTCTAGTGGCATCAGTTCTAAAATTCTCGGTGACTGATTTTTCGAAAATCTGATCTGGTGGAATCCACCTAATTTATATTAGGACTATCATTTGTTAGTCCCCATAGGATGGACTGATAGTTAGTGCATGAGGTAGTATCACCATGAGGTCTGAGGATTAAATCCTGACTAGTAGTCAGGTTCCTGTCCTTTCCCATGCATTGGTTACTGTTCGGGCTAGCTAGGCTAGCCCTCGTGATTTACTTTTTCCGTATTGATCCTGAAACGAATTGACGGAAGCGCTGGGACGAACATTTTGCCTTTTTACCATCAGAACTATCATTTGTTAATCATGTGGGATAACTCATGACATGACCATAATATTTTTTATCCTTGGGATCACTGCCAAGTTTTACATGTTAGATTGTTTCTGGTGTCCATTAAAAAATTTCTGTGACTTATCCTCACACCCTGAATCTGATGACTGCCCGATATAAGTAGATTGTTTCAGAGAATGTTGAGTGTCATTACCCTGAAAAACAAAAAACAAAAAAATTGCAACTCTTATCATCATACTCTCGAATCTGTTGACTGCCTGATTTATAATAGGACTTTTGTTTGTCATCATATCACTTTGGATAAGTTTGGATTCATGGTTGCATTACATGCAGGATCAAATCTTCTCCCTTTTGGAAATGGTGCTACAATAAGAACAACCTCTTTCTTCATCGAACAAATATGTGCAGGTTTGGCAAGTAAGTGCATGGAATGATAAGAAGAAAATAGATTATAAGTTTTTGTATGTTGCTGTGTTGGGTGGGTAAAATACAAACCTAGTGACTTTGTCAGTCTTCTTTTTCTCTAGCATCTGACAATGATCTCCATTAAAATGCATGCCTTTAAAATGCCATTGATTTTATAATTGTCAAATTGCTTTGAGGGTCAGCCAATAATTCTTGCAATAGAGGTCTTTGTATAGAATAATTTTGATGCAGTACCAATATAAGGGGATCTAAGTTTTAACATATCATAATTTTTTATTCGGATATCGGATCAAAGTTCTGTTTTTTTTTCACGCGTAATTTTTTTAGAGATCTAGATTTGTTATAGTGAAACCCTAAGTTTCGGGTCCAAAAAATACTATTTAGGACTTTTTTGAATGCTCCAAATAATTTTTTTATTATTTTTAATAATTTTTATTTTTATGATATTTAAAATATTTTTAGTATGTCGGGTATTTATGGGTTAGGATTTATTTATATAAACATCCTATTTAGTTATTTGAGGGATTATTTTGTTATTAAATAAAATTTACTTTTTTTTGGTAAAACTTAGAGACGGAGGCTTTCTCTTCATTTTTTTTTTTGAATTCTCTTCAATTTTCTCCATAAATTCTCCCGATAATTACTATTCAGTCCGGCGTCAAAATTCCATTTGCAAAAGTTCGGACGGTTTGTCTGATTTTGTTTTGCATATAGAATGTTTTGCAGCTGATTAGTAGCCTAAAATATACCGCTAGAAGAGAAGAAACACAAGTATCTGTTTCAGCTTCTTTGCGAAAACTGAGCAAGAGGCTTATGGTAATTTTCTGACTCCACCATTTAATGATGCTCCTCTTTTTGGAAAGGTGAGGTCAAATGAGGTTGAACAAGTAGATGAACAGAAGCACCACTGTGTATTCATCACCATTTGCATTATTAGGCAGTCAGCTGATGGTATCTTACACTTTCTCTCAATGCATCATTTTGTCTCGTATGCTTCGTCTTGTGGTCCTCATAAATTCCCTTTTTATTAGTTTCTGGATGAGAGTTGCGGAAAAAAACAGAGAGGCAAAAATCAAAAGGGTGCTCTTATTGTTGGAATGTCATTTTGATTTATTATTATTTTTTTTTATCAAAATGATGTCTCACTCCATGTATAATTATTCCATTACCCTCTATTACAGCATTTCCATTATTATCCTTCGTCTTTATTTTTTTTTGCCTAAATCGTGAAACAGGAGCGCATTATAACAGTTAAGAATCCGTAGTTGTTACACAATTATAACAGTTACGAAATCGTAGTTGTTACAACGTGAATAATAAATACAACCAAAAGAGCGCCCCTTATTTTTGGAATTATTAGGATGTCCCATTTTATTATTATTTTTTTTTATCAAAATAACGCCCCACCCCCATGTACCCAACTACCCTCCGGTACATTATTCTCATTATTATCTCTCGTCTATATTTTTCGTCTAAATCTTGAACCAGAGGAGTGTTGTAACAACTACGAAATCGTAGCTATTACAATGTAAATGGTAGGGAAGTTTCGAGATGTCATACTTTTTGATTCAAATTGAACCACAAGACGTATAATATATCAAATCAAAATTTATTCAAAGATCTACAATTAATTATCGGGTATAATCCGTAATTGTTTAGTTTAGGTCTAAAAAATATTATTTAAAGTCTTTTCAAAGACTTCAAAAAATTCTAGTCTTTTATAAAATTATTTTTATCTTTTACCTCGTTTGATTTTTAAGACTATTTAAACTATTTGTTAATTAATATTAGAGTAGTTATTTTTTATCAATAAATTTTCTTTAAAAAAAATTCTAAAACAATGAATTTTTTATATCTATTTTTATTTTGCTAAATCAATAAATTTTTAAAAGATTATTTTTGACATTCATATTCGAATATTATAATTTCCGTTGCATCAATACATTAGCATGCATTGAAATTATCTCCTTTCAGTTTATGCAAAGGAACAGGTTTGTTCTATTGACAGGCTACTTATTCTGCATAAAGAGGAACAAGTTCATTTCATATTTCAACCAAGCACTTAAAACACCGACTGATTCTCATCAGTCATGGTGAATGAATTGATAATAGACTCATGTACACTTAATAACTTATTTTATTTCTTGATTAACGCATGCAAATCAAACTTCCAAAAGGCTGTTTATTTTTTTTTTAATTCAGATATTTAATTTTTTAAATCGATTAATTTATAAAAAAAAATCCAACTCATCAATCTTTTTTTATTAATTATCAAAATAAATTTAAAAATATTCAAAAAAAAAAAAACTCCTCCCAACGTTATTCCAAAAGAATGTTCATTGACAGTAAAACAAATAAAACCGATCCCAAGTGACTCATTACTATCTTAAAAAAAAAAAAAAAATCACCCAACAACAATAACAACGCATAAAAAAAAATTATTTTATTTTTTTTAAAATTAATTCAGATATTTAACTCTCGAAAAAATGTATTCATTCATAGGGCTGCTGCCATTTTGGCTAATATTAAAGTCACGTCGGATGCTCCATACTGCGTTCGTTCTCATCTCGTGCGTGTGCAGTGAACAAGGTCACATGGAGTCATCAATTTACAATGTGTGCGACGCAAGTTTTGACAGCGTAGGCTGAAACAGATCAGCTATAACTACTCTACGAAACTCTATCAATCAAACAGTCATTGAGGACGACAACAGTGTAAGTTACCTCCACTGTGTATGTGTAGTGTGCAGGCGTTACACCAAACGCAGAGCACACAGAGGAAACAACGAAATCATCATCATTCATCCACAGTCGACATCGCTGTTTACCTACACAACACTGTATGTATATATATAGATTCAATACGCGTTAATTAATTAATTAATTGATTAATTAATTTTAAACTCCACCACAAATCACGAACTCATCGATCCAATCGAACGCCCGTCGTCAATTCCCAACTCATAATTTCTTCTATAAACAACTCAATGATTGCATCACCTACAGCAATAATTAATTAATTGCATCAACTCATAATTTCCAAACCCAACGATATGACATGACGTTTCCCGTATTATGTTTATCTTTTCACCCCCCAAATGCTGTGAGAGTCGGCGAAAGACAAATAAAAAAAAACAAGAAAGAGGAGCAAATTGAGCTGAAAAGGAACAGAACACAGAATTTTACTACTCACAGTACTGTAAAAAGAGGAGGAGGAGGGGGAAAACTAGTAGATATCTTCGTCTAATTTGGTTTTGCCTTTTTGTAGACATGGTCCCTATCTACAATAGAGTTGCCATCTCGATCACCCATGGGTGAGATTTAATTGAGAGGCATGTAGAACTCCTCCCCAAGTTCTAAATTGCAAGAAGTTACATAAAAAAGGGACCGAGCGAGAGAGAGAGCAGAGAAATTAATTACTGCATTAACCCAGGTCGCAGGTGAGGAACCCACCGGCAGCAACACGCGTCGACATCTAGGTCAAGGCGCCGGCCTCCTGGAGTATCGGGACGAGGCGATCCCGGAGATGGAGGCCCATGAGGCCCTCGAGGCCCCCCACGGCCACGCCGCCGACGAAGAGGGCCGGGAGGCCGGATCCCCCCGCCGCGACCGCTGCCGCCGCCTCCTCTTCGGCCTCCTCCAGCTCGATGGAAGTCGGGTGGGTCCTCACCGCCGCCAGCAGCTGCTTCATCACATGGCTCATGCAGCAGCCCCGGCGGCTGAAGATGACCACGGGGTTCTCCCGGATCAGCCGCCCCACCCGCTCCTCCGCCGACTCCTCCGCCCCGTCGATCGACAGCGCCGTAGCCCCGCGCCGCTTACCTCCTCCCTCAACTGCCGCCACCGCCGCCATCGGATCGATCGCCGCTCCGCTTATACCGACGAACCGATCGATATAAAGAACACGAAGAAGGTAGCCCAGGTACACTTATAAAAAAAAACCATCAGAGTTCGCGAGAGGCGCTTCTTTCACATGGGCGGTGACGTCACCGCGAACGTGACCGTAGAGCGTGTCGTCACCACCCCCACCACGCGCCTCTCCCCTCTCCCCACTCCCCACGACGTGCCGAAGCTAACGTCACACGACTACCCCACGGCACGCGGACGGCTCAGATCGCTCGACCCAAAACCAACCCCGGGGTCCTCCGACCCCGCTGCGCTACGCGTGGCGCCCTCCGCGACCGTTGACGTCGAATTTGTGCCCGGCCCATTTGATAGGGCAGAGGAGGGCCTTTTCCTCCGGGCCGGGACGTCACCTCGTCACGAGCGGGACTGATGGCCGGGCCCCACGTGATCGGACGGCGAAGATCCGATCTTCCCAGTCGCTGGACTATGTGCCAATTGGTGCCTGCCTCCCGAGGAGCGAGTATTTAGTATTACTTGGCCGTACGCGTTTTACTCTACCCGCCTCGATCCGAGAGCGGGACCCAGCTGGCGTTGCTTGTGGGAAGGGGTTAAAGCGATCGGGTGTTGACGCGGAGTACTAATGTGGTAACGTAACGTAGCTCCCACACTCAAAGCCAAACGAATTATTATTATTATTATTATTATTATTATTATTATTATGGTATATATATATAAATATATCTCGCATGAATTTGGAGTACGTAGAGGGCGGTGCATTAATTGGGGATCACGCATGCATGGGGGTGCAGTGCAGTGCAGTTGACAGATGACGTCGTCGGTGAGCGATGAAGTGAATTGCAGTGCAGGGCATTATTATGCGGGAGTTGTAAAAGCAATGTCTGCCATATACTTGAAAAAGAGCTGTGCATCTCCTCCTTCCAAAGTGCGTGATGCGCACAACGTTGTATGTATGCGGTAGCGCGCAGGAAGGGAGAACTGGGGGAGGCTTCAGTTTACACTGATCTGGTCAAGCTGGTGGGGTTGTCAACTCTGGAATATCTTTATTTGTACGTGTTTGGATGACCCTCGCCTCGACTGGAAGATCCACTAACAAAGTGGAGAAGAGTATTATTTGTAGTGTTTCATCACGATAATCATGCTTTGTAGTGCTTATCCTATTATTTCCTTTCTCTCTTCTTGGAGGATTGAGAAATTCTTTTCCCCCTTGATGTGTGGTTGACCTATATAATGTATAAGTGAGTTGTTTCTTCCTCTGTTAGTGTCATCTCTATGCATTTTATCATATGGTGAGTACTTCATATGTACACATCTTATGTTTGTTTGAGGCTCTAATAAGAGATGTCATGCGAGTTTTAGATTGTCTTTCTCAGTCATACATGATAAATCGCCTCTAGTTCTTAAGATTGTCACCTCCTTGATTATTTGAGGCTCTAATAAAAGGGATCTTTATTCCTTTGTTAAGTGACATGCTTTAAGATTAAGTTTAACCTTGTAATATTGCTTTTATACTTTTTACAGTTATTGGACATTGTATATTTTGCATTTTGTTATTTTAGCATGTTACTTATAATCATGGATGCTATAGCCTACGGAACATGTTTGAGTAAGCAATTAAATATGAAAGTTCTTAGTAAAAAAAAGGAAGTTTGTGTCTTAGTGCGTTCATTGGATAGTTATTCTTATCACTTGATAAAAGACAAGACTTAATCATTGATTTGATAAGCTTTTTCTTTTTATCTTGTCCACGAGGTATCTCCACACCCCCATTAGATGTAACAGTATTATTCCCTGTTAGGGGCAAGAGTGAAAAAATTAAACTCTTTCCAACAATATCATTATACAGAGTGAAAAGCTTGTAGTGTGCCTCTATCAAGAGGCTATTTAGGCTGTGAACAAAAGGAGTTTTTTTTTTTTTATTCTAGTGATCTCTTCTAATTAAGAAATTAAGCAGAAGGAATTGTTTATTCGAGTTATCAACCCATTCTTCTATATCTTCTTTATTATTTCAAACATGTTCTCATTTGGTTTGAAGTTTTATACGATCATACATCTATTTTAGTATGGAATATAATGCATATATATATACCTTTAATCAATAGATGCACACTGAGTTTTTCATCTACAATCGAATTCCAAACATATATCTTTAGATTAATTGATGATAATATGAAAAGTAAATATTTCTTCTTGCTTCCATCGATGAGAATGAAAAATGTTCATACAGTAAACTACCTTGTAAAATAATGCAATTGTGTTCATGATATTTAGCTTTACATACTCGGAAGTCGAAAGTAATATATATGCATGGGCATCCCGACGTGGTATGGATAAGATTACAAAGCAACTCTACCACATAGTAAACGTGTCTAATCCCTAACTATTTATAGATATCTGCCTAACCTACTGCATGCTATATATGCCCTTTTCATTTGCGTACCTTGTCAGTAATCTCTCTAATATTTTACTGTAGGCACTGGCAGATTAAACAAAGCATTAGAAAATGATATATTCAGCTAACTTCGGAATGATGAATCTGATTTTACGAAAAAAAAATTATTAATTATTAAAATAAATTAAAAAATATTTATAATTAGTGATTCAAAAGTTCAGTATTTTTTAGTTATATATTTTATTTTTTAAAAAAAAATCTATAAATATATTATGATTAGAAATCAAAACATAAATATTTAAATTGAACAAAGTATTAGAGAATCATCATATGTTGAGTATCACTATATTTTAAGTTATCATTTTTGAAAGTAAAGATGTAATTGATTAGCCACTAAACTTAACTTTGCTTGGATACAAATTATTAAACACCATGTGGTTAGTTTTTTTTCTAAAAGCCTGGAAGTTCTTATCTATTCATTATTCATTATTCAAGAAAAATAGATTCATTTTCAAAAAAGTAAAAAATAAAGATACAATAGAGGGAGACAGCATATATAGGCATGGACGGGCACTACTCCAGCTACCGCAATAATGAGGGCGTCATTCATTGTAGGCTATTATAGCCTTTGCCTGCATGCATGATTAATGCAATCGGTGGAACAGGTATTATTAACAATTACTGAACAGATAACGATGGGATGGGGGAAAGAAGAAAGAGTATAAGTGAGGAGTAGATTTTGTATTTGATGTTAAAATATGAAATATTTATTTTTAATATTTTTATCGGTTCGTCTCAAAAGTAATATGGAAGAAATAACTCACGGGACGTAGATTTCACACTTGCACTGCATGTGCATGATCCATGCACCTTAATTACGATCGATTTGCCAGCAATGTCCAGGACTGAGTGCCGTTAATTAGCTTCTCTAGCTCCAGTAATTTTTTCTGCATGTATATATTTTGAGCTGGCATCCTTGCAGTAATAGTATTTAGGGGTGGATTAATCGAGTAAGATGAGAGCATTACCGATAATGCATGTCACTAATTTATCATTGCATGCAGTGGAACACTTCAAAACACTGTTAAATTTTCAGTGGATGGAAGAGTAGAGTGAATGACAATTAGAGAAGAAGAGGCTTTACCTCTCCCCAATTGCGTATTAAGGCCGTGGTAGGGGTACTCCAACTTTAGAATGTATTTTTTTTTTTTCATTTTTAATTAAAATTATTTTTTGATTTATCATTTACATTCAGAATATGCTCGTATTATGTTATATTCATTTTTAAGTTAGTTGTCCATTTAACTAAATTGAATATAACATATTCAATGTAAATTATCACATAATGCATTTTGAATTGCAGCATGAAGCAAAGGCATCCCTCTTCCCTTCCACACAACGCCTAAAGTAAAAAATCGATATCCCAATTTTAGGCTTGGTTAGATAGGTCCGAATCTAGAGTTGACCCACCAGATTAACACTCACCTACGCAAAAGTCAACTGGTTGAGTTATCCTTGGCAACTTTGAGGAACACGTTGGAGAAGTTGATGACAATGCAGTACTGCATGGAGAGGATTAATTAAGCTATTATTTGTACACTGTATGATGCATGATGGAAGGATAATTTATGGAAGAAGAACAATCCACGAACCTGAAGATTGGACCATAAGCCTTGGCAAGAACAAAGGACGCATTTGGTCCATGCTTTGCGAGCAAAAGGAGGTGGCCGTCGAGCAGGATTGTTGGCCCTGGCACCTTTCTTAATGGTGCGTAGAAGTACATCAAGAACTCAATAAGGTCACCAATGTGAAGAGGCATTCATGATCCTCCTACCTCAGAACAATGTCTGTCATACTGTTCTGCAACCACTACAAAATAAGAGTTGATTTGCGACAAAAATTTACGATGAAATATTTTCGTCCCAAAATTGGGACAAAATTTGCGACGAAAAAATATTTTCGTCGCAAAATAGCAACGATATTAGCAACGAAAAAATAATGTCGCAAATTAGCAACGAAAA
>JBBUKS010000035.1:11284473-11296041 GCA_038050645.1 Hedychium gardnerianum
TGAACTTCCTTGTTCGGATAGTGACAGCCTTCGAGTCCGCCATTTTGCTTTCTGAGACTGCCAAGGAAGAGCGGAGCTAGCAGAGAGGAAACGGCGGGTGACAACTCGAGTGAATTGAACTGTGAGCAAATATGCTTTCGGCTATTTATAGGAAACCCTAGCCCTATCTGGGCGGTATAGAGCTGGCCACCCTATCGACTTTATTGTAAATGCGGCCCAACAGTACTCGACGAAATGGGCCACATTTAATAGAAAATCACTAGACTAATTTAAATATTCCCTTTTTAATAGCGATTATTTCTCAAAGGATACCTCCAAAATTTAAAATTATCCAAAAACATCTCAAATTTTAAAAATACATAAAAGACACGTCTTTTTTCCATTTACCTCTACATCAAAATTAACTTTTTCTTCACTCCTTTACAAGCAATAATTTTTATCTTTTTTCTTAAATTAAATTTAACTTTTCTCCTTTCATTAAATGCATACAATAACAATTATAATCTAATTTTTAAAAATTAACATCATAATTTAATTATATCATGATAAATATTAATTTCTAAAAATAAAATCAACACTACGGTGATACTGATATGTTAAATTATGATATTAGTTTTTAAAAAATAATAAATAAGTATGTATTTAGGTTCCGGAATACTACAAAAATACACAAGAGTTGAAATGGATCAAATCAGAGTTTTCTAGATCCATCAATGGATTTTGATCAAAGCTCATTGAAGAACCTAAGATATTTGAATTTTTGAATAGGTGACATGTAATAGAAGAGAATAGTATATATCTCTACGATAAGTTATGTGTATGTGTCATTTGCCTTAAAGTTATAAACTTTGAAAACTTTTTAATCACCGTTAATGATTTCAAACTGATATCTCTGAGCATATATAGACTTCAAGGCACTTCAGAAATATATAGCACTTGAAATGATTCAATCGGAGTTTTCTAGGTCCATCAATAAGTTTCGGTCAAAACTCATTGATGGACCTAGGAGATTTGAATTTCAAAAAATTGACATATAATGGAAGAGGATAGTGCAATGAAGATATATATGATGTCCATGTCTGGTTATGATATTCCTATGATAAGTTTTGTGTATATGTGTCAATTGCTTACTTCTGGAAGTCATAACTTTTGATTCGGTATTAGAATGAGGTATCATTTTTTTTTTTTGAATCAAAGCTCGTTCAAAACTCTACCTTTGTTAAAGGGTGGAACCTGTAACAGCTTAGTTTCGAGCCAAAAAAATATCATTTAAAGTCTTTTCAAATCCATCAAGGGGTTTGGGTTAAAATTTATTGATGAATTTAAAAAGCTCTGATCTGACCCATTCCAAGTATTACAAATTTATGAAATGTCTCAAAGTCTATATGTGTCCAGAAATATTAAAATTTATAATTTTAAAATAATTGACATATATTCATAATTTATCATAAGAACATCAAAACTAGACATAAATATTATAAATACCTTCATTGCACTATCATTTGATATTATATGCCAATTTTTTAAAAATTTAAACCTCTTAAATTCATTAATAGGTTTCGGTCAAAACTTATTGATACACTTAGAGAATTTCGATTGAATCTATTCTAATTTCTGTGAATTTCTATAGTACTCTAGAGTCTAAATATGTTCTTCTTTGTCATTTTAAAAAAATCAATACCATAACTTAATATATCAGTACTATCTTAATATTGATTTTTTAAAATCAACACTATAGTGATTATTAATTATATGCGTGTAAAGAAAAGAAAATTTTAATTTAATTTAACATAAAAGATAAAAAAAAAAACTTTGGTAGAGGGATAAAATGAAAAAGAGAGGTATCTTTTGGATATTTTCAAAACTTATGATGATTTTTAGACTATCCTAAATTTTGGATGCGCCAAACTGGCGTTTTAATAATAATAATAATAAAGTAAAATAAAATGAATACCTTTTTGTTAATAAAAATGAAATGGGCTTATTCTGTAGGTCTTTTTTGCTCTTGTATTTTTCATCCTTATTTAGCTCTTGATTAGTTAAGGAGCTCATTGAAGCATACGCAACATTTAGCAGGCTATAAAATCCCGGTTTTTGCTTCTTTATCATCTCTATGTTGGCGCATTCTTAGACCCAATCCCAGGTTCAGGCAGGACCCAACCCGAATTCGTAATCGAGTTAATGGATCGGTTATTCGTTAACTTGATTGTCGGATTGAAATTATACTTGATCACGGTTCGGAATTAGACCTGATCACAATTCAAAATCGACGGTTCAATGGTTTGAAATTAACGGTTCGACGGTTCGAACTCGATGACTAACGGTTTGTTTGACGGTTCCTAAAAGGTTGACTCTTAACATTAACTATCCAAGACAGTTATAGTTCACGATTTAGAACCATCAGTTCATGGATTAGAATTACCGATTTACGATTCGCCACGATTTAATATTATTATTATTTTAAAAAAATATTTAAAAATTATAAATTTATATAAAAAGACTTATACTTGCCTATGTAACCCCTATGATTTTAAAGAAGTATCTTGAACCTTAAAAGGATAGTCATCAGTATTTTCTTATATCTCGAGTGTCGAAATTTGCTCAGATTTATCATCGATAAATTGAATATCTTGATCCTCATTTAAATTTTCTTGTCCCTTCGAGATTGAGATGATGAATCTCCTTCAATTATTATAATTAGATAATTAAAATTGAAAGGGATTGAGATTTCGAAATTAATAATGAGAGTAAAAAAGATAATATTAAATAGTAGTCATAGATAAAAAAACCGTTAAATAATGTCAGCCATTAAAAAAATAATTATTTATTTTTTTATTCTTCTTTTTATATAGCAAAAAAAATTATAATTAGTTATTAAATAATTAACTAATACATATCAATTTATTATAGTGTAGGTGGTTAGAATATGTACTTCTTTCTTACTCATCAATCTTAGGTTCAATTTCCCAACAACACAATTCTTTTTAATTTCTAAAAAAAAATCATCTATAAATTAAAAAAAAAACTAGTTGAACCGCCAGGCGATTCATGAATAATTAAGCCATTGAACTGTAATCAACCGTGCCAGACCGTTTACGATTCAGGCTTGGCAATCGGGTCAACGGATAATTAGCCCGAGCTAGATTTGATTCAGACCCGACCCATGGGTAGGTCTAGCCGGAATTAAAATCAACCCAATAAGATACCGAGCCAACTATGGTTCCAGCCTAATAAAATCCGTTGTTTTTTTTTTTTTTTTTTGAACATCGAAACCGGTGGTTCAAACCGTTGGTACTAGTCATAGGGGTAAAATAGGGGTTTACTTTTTTTTCAACGGTTGAGATCATTTGATCGTTTCTTGATCAATAACTACAATTTAGTATCCGTTATTCTTAAAACTCTATAAATAGAGAGTCCATTTCATTATTTCTACTCTCATCTCCTCTACTCCCATTCTCAATTCTGCAATCTCTATACACTTTTGACTTCAATTCTACATGCTTTCGATTCTCACTTCTGACTATAATGAAAGGAGGCTAAGGAGGTTCATCATTTCTATCTCGAATGGGCAAAGAAATAGTGAATCTGAATGAGGAACTCAATATTCAATCCACTTATGATGAGACCGGGTAACTTTCGACACTCGAAAGATAAGAAAATATTGATGCAATTACTTCTAATTAGGTTCGGGAAGATCCTCTTTTAAAATCTTTTATTATTATTATTAAACATTTTGAGAAAGTGGCTTTTCCATTGGAAGAATTATGTGCAAAATGTAAGCACTGTAATGATTCCTACAAATTTTAAGTCGGTGGTGACTATGAGTCGTTGAAACGACATATATAAATGAAGCACCCGATGAAATATGGAATCGACTGTTCTAAAGAATAATTATCTAGATTTTCCACTAATTGAAGTACTGATTCTGGTTTAATTTTATATTTCGATAATAAATTAAAAGAATTATTAGCTAAATTTATTTTCATAGAACATCTTTTATTTAATTTTGGATCTACATGCACTTTTGAATATTTTTATAAAGAATCTCTTAATTCATCTGCTAAACATGTTCCTAAAACTACACTTAAAAAATAATTAAAAAATTAGTAAAACAAGGGGGACAAATTAATTGAAGAATTTAGTAAATTAAATAATATTTTTTTTTAATGTTATGATATTTAGAGTGATCATTGCCAAACACATTTATTAGCTTATTTGAAGTGACTTGCCATTGAATCGATAACTTCTGGAATATCTAAAAAAGATGGTTAGCTTATAGAATTTTTGATAAATCATATATTGCTCACAATATCTCATAATTATTATGTTCAATTTTAGAAGAATATGAATTAACTCATAAAATATTTTAAATATTATTTGATAATATTAATTCTAATACCGCTAGTATTAATGAACTAAAATTTATATGTTAATCTATTATTGGTGATTTTTTTTTTTCATATTGGTTGAGTATGTCATATTTTAAATTTATATGTTTAAGATGGATTAAGTATTTTAGAAAATCATATTAAACTAATTAGAATTGTTATTTTCTATTTATGGTTGCATCTATCTATAATAAAATAATGAGGTAAATTTTGTAAAAATAATAAAATGAGGTCTAAAAAATTTCACGTGATGTACCAACACGTTGAAATTTAAATTATCAATTATTATAAGATTCATTTCAATATTGATGCAAGACCAACATAGGAGGACTCAATCTTCAATTGGTTATAACTTTTAACTCGGATATTGAATTGATGCTCTGTTTGCGCTCACACGTAGCTCTTTCAGAGATCTATATTTGTTAAAAGGTGAAAACCGTTACCGCTAAATTTTGAATCTGAAAAATACCATCTAGTGCCTTTTCGGAACCACCGAACGTCTTTTTTACTATTTTTAGTAATTTTTATTTTTTATGATATTTAGGGTATTTTTGATATTTTTGATATTTCTGAGTTAGGGTTTGTCTATTTAAGCATGTTTAATTCTTTGAGAATCATCCTTTGATATTAAATAATATTTCCTTTTTTCGGAAAAAGTTAAAGGACGATAGTTTTCTCCTTTGTTTTTCGATTTCTCTTCAATTTCTCCACAAATCCTCTTTCTCGTTAATGATAATTGCTATCTTGCCCGACATCAAATATAAAGAATTATTATATTTATTTTTTTGAACAAACTATTAATAATACTAATATTTATTTATTTTCATACCAATAAAATATTTATAGTTGTACTCGTGAAATTTTAAAAGTATTTAATGATGTTTTCAATTTTTATTAGTCCACTTCTCATTTAGTTTAATGAATTTTTGTAATATAGCATTAGTTTTAAATGAACATGGTACCAATAAATTTTTATCTTTTTATGTATTAGCAATAAAAATGAAATTAGAAAAATATTTTTTTCATATTCTTAAAATTTATTTAGTTGTATTTGCTTTAGACTCTAGATGTAAATTACAAGTTTTATAAAAAATATTAATTTTATATTATGATGCTTTAATTTCATTTAAATTTTTTTTTCTCCTTATTCTAATAATATTTTATATAATATTATAAATTATTTATAAAAAAATATAATATAAAATATGAAATATAAACTAGTATTTCTGAAATACAAAATACTACTAGTAGTAATTTAAAACTTACAAAAAAATATAACTTTTATTAAAAGAACAGACAAAATGTCCACAAAGATCCTCAAGTTCTATATAGGAACTTGAGAATTATTTTACGACTTCTTTTGATTGTAATGAAGTAGATAGCGAAACAGATTTCAATATCCTAAAGTGGTGGTCACAGAAGACTCAAAATTTCCTCATTCTCTCCATGATCGCTAAAGAAATTTAAGCTTGTCCAGTATCAACAGTTGTTATGAACAAACGTTCAGTGTCAGAGGAAATATATTGGATGAATAACGATCAACTTTGTCTCTCAACTCGTTAGAAGCCCAAACATTACTCAATGATTGGACCAAATCGAAAAAAGAATTCAAGGAATACAACTTTCAGATGACGAAGTCAAAAAATTTAATACCGAAAGAAAGAATACTATAAGAATGAGAAATAGAAGTGAGTAGCAATGCTACTTCTTAAGATAAAAAGATGAACAAATAAGAGAACTACGTGAGTTTTGATTCTCATATACTCTAAGGGGATACGTAGATAATTTAAATAAGTACAAGTCATTTTTTATTTTTATTTTATGAATTTATAATTTTTTTTAATATAATAATATTGAACCGTGGTGAACTGTGGCAAACCGTGAATTAGCAGTTTTGAACTGTGAACCGTAATTGTCTTGGACTATTAAGGAGTCGACCTATCAGGAATCGTCGAACTAATGATTTTAAATCATCGAACCGTCGGTTCTAAACCTTGATCCGGTCTATCCATTCTGCATTCTTGTCTTAATGAAGCAAAAGATAATTTTGCTCATCCCGAATGTCTCTTGTCGGTCCCATAGTGAGATAAAAAGAGATAAATCATGATACGAGTAATCTCCTAAATAAAAAAATATTTAATTTTTAAGAGAATAAATGTGGATAAAATAATTTTACCACTCGAATGCCGGCATTCGATTACATCCGTGGGCGGCGCATTCATGCCTCAAGCATGTAACTTGCATGTAGTTTTGATATTTTGGGCAAAAGCATTAAGTTAAAAAATGTATTGATCTCACATGTACATAGACATTTGACAAATATGAAAAATACAATAAATATTTGGCAGAAATGTAAGTCGCGACTAATTGGGCATTTAACCAAGGATGTGCCGCAGGTGCTGGCAAATTTAAAAGTACAATAAGTGTCAATAAACAATAAGCCATGTAGATCAAGAGGCTCAAATACTTGGCTAATCTAGAAAATCTGAAGGTGAGTTCTCTTAACACATGAGACATCATGGTAGATTGAGGATGATAGGATACTCAGATGGAAGAAGTCCAAGAGGTAATATTTTGATATGTGAGAGAGTGACCTACATTTTAGACGTGGATAATTCTCTTAATTAGTTGAAAGAGTTATCAAGAAATAGGTGTTCTAAGTTCAAAGCTAATGAGTCAATCAAACTAATTTATCTAATTGACCAAAACTTGTGATAAAATGTTTTTTATTTCAAGTTGAGATGAATGAATGATAATTCAAATTATTGATTCAAATTCAAATTATTATAATCTATATGATTTGAAGAACTTAATATTTATCATCTAGAGTTGACTAATGATGGTAGGACAATCGATTGTGAATCGTTAGAAGATTTAGTTGAGGATAGACTCAGATATGAATTAATTGATTAATGATGGAGAACAATCAATTATAGCATAATCAATAGATGAATTAATTCTGATTCAAAAGAATCGAACACGAGTTAAATTAAGTCAGTCGATTGATGACATAATAAATAAAAGAATTTGTTGAGATTCAAGTGAACTAGACATGATCTAAAGGACTTTGTCAAAGTTTGATTCAATTTAGTCCAAGTTAGCCGACTAACAAGTAGTTGAGTTGATTAAAGTGGGAATAGTTGATTGTTGACAAATAATAATAATAATTGTTCGGAGTAAGAACGGTCAAATAATAATAGTTGTCAATAAAGTTTGGTCAATTCTGCATAAGGTGAAATTTGTTATCCTAACGGCCTTCCATGATTGTCTTACAGCATTGAGAGATAGTAAATTAGGAAACTGAAGCAAACTATCACGTGGGAGGATATTTCCGTCGGCTTCACCGGAAATTGACCCTTCTCAATTATACAAATCTACCGTGTAGTGATCAATTTAATTATGCCCTGAGAGCCAAATAAAGTTTGATCAAGAACAATGAATTAATTGACTGGTAGTGACTAATTTCACTCTATAAATACCAAGCAAAGGTAAATCGATCAGTACATCAAGAAACAACCATAAGTGCTTCATCTACAGCAAATTATGTCATTCTCAATTCGCGATTGCAGTTCCTTTTAGTTTTTACAGTTATTTGTTATTATTCTAGTTGTTATTTTCATTTCAACTTTTAAACTTAATGTATTTATCTTTAAGCTTCATATGCTTATTATCTCAGTTATATATATTCTGCTATAAAAGGTTTTTGTAAATGATTTTTTCGTCTCAGAAGATTTCTGAAAAGAAAAAAATATAATAATTTTTTTAAAGATAATTCATCTTAGGAATTCATAGAAAATCATGGAGTAGGATTGAAAGTTCTGAACTACATAAAAATATTTATATATGTCTTATTATCTTTCTCTTTTTACAATTTTTGTTATTTTTAAGTTGCACACACTTTTTCAACGTTCTTCATTGAATTTTAAAATCAGAAAAGAAAATTTTCACACGCATTTTCAACCTTGAAGGACATTTCATATTTTCTTTTTGTTTTCAATATTTCTTATGTGTTTTCAATTTTAATAGAATTCCCCATTTGAGCTAAGAAAATTATTCAAAATGTTCTAATATGTTTTTTTAGAACTTGAAGTTGTTGAATAATTTTGTTGTTAGAGATAGAGATGAAAATTGTTGAATTGAAATTAAAATTTAATTCAATTTATCTATTGAGAGGTCTGAGCAGATAATTTTAAGCTATCAGGTAAACATCTGGTGCAACCCCGATGTTTCTCGAGCTCGAGTGGGATGCCGAGTGTAGCCGAGTAGCAGAGTCACTGGATCACTAAGTCGACCAAGTAGAAGAGTCGACCGAGTAGAAGAGTCGACCACCAAGTCAACCTAGTAGAAGAGTCACCTGACTACCAAGTCGGCCAAGTAGAGGAGTCACCTGACTACTAAGTTGGCCGAATAGCAGAGCGTCGAGTTGGGATGCAAGTCGCCCGAGTAGTTTTCTGAGTGCTCGGAAACAGAGACATTAAGGCTTGCGTTCAACTCAGTTTCCTTAAAACATATTCGTCGCCCTCCGACTGTGCTTCGAGGTTACGAAGAACGTCTGTTTCCCAGGATACAATGACAAAGGCTCCACGATCACCACCAAACTTGAGTTGATCACAACTAACTAAAAAAATACTTAATTGTTATCATGAGTTTAAGGCCAACAACTTATATATAAAATCATCAAACGAATCAATTTTGGTCACATCTAGTTAATAAGAAAATGTCTCCAATCAATTGAATGCTTAAATGCGACCATTATATAGCAATGACTATATTGTCACTCGATTAGAAGTTGCTTACTATCGGGTTGCTCAAGCCCCTAATCAACTAAAAATCCTTCTAGTTGACTATTGCTTAAATATAACCATTTTGTTTGCTTAACTCTCTATTTTTTTTAATAAAACACAAGATTAACAACTTTGATCATAAATAAAGATTTCAATCATATATGAACTCTCACCTCTTTCCTGTAAAAAGTTTCAATGATACTCAAAAGTGACTATTTCATTATTCAATTACAAATCACCTTCAATCATTGCTCAAGTCTCTAACCAATTATTGTTTGCATAACCTTCTATTTTTCTTAATATTTTTTTTTTAAAAAAATACTTCCCATAGGCAATTGTTTCACATAAAACATATAGACTCTTATGATAATCAATACCTACATTTAAAGGCTTAATAATTTTTATTAATTAACCCAAATTCAATTAATCTCATAGCTTTGTGCCATAATTCATTATTATGGCTAAAAAATTTCCATAATAAATGAGGAATTTTTAATTCATTGAAATATATCATTATTGTGATTGACATATATTAATCAACCACTCATGTACTTGGTGACACAAGAAAACAACATCAAGATCCAAACCAACTTATAAAGAAATTCTTAGACAAACCTTGGAAAGAATATCTTTTTATATGCAAGCATTTGTCTAATCTTTACATAGATAACTTATTCTATTGGTTAGCTTAAATGGCTAATCTAAGTCACTTTTTTATTATAAATTATATTAATTTATTATATATTAATGAAAGTATCAATAAATTAGAGCATTTATTATTTATATATTTTAAAAAATTATCTCTAAATGCTCATGAAAGACAATTAATTATTTAATAAACATATTTAAATTGTTTTTCCAACTGTCATGAAGATTCCAATATCTCTTATTCAAGGATAATATATTATTTTCTCTTTCAAGAGTCTCATAGTACACACCTACTTTAGAAAAGATTAGACTTAGACTTGGTGGGAGGAAAAGA
The DNA here is from genome assembly GCA_038050645.1 of Hedychium gardnerianum. Classification (NCBI taxonomy): domain Eukaryota; kingdom Viridiplantae; phylum Streptophyta; class Magnoliopsida; order Zingiberales; family Zingiberaceae; genus Hedychium; species Hedychium gardnerianum. The sequence continues at coordinate 11,294,628 of JBBUKS010000035.1, forward strand.
GAAAAAGATAGCTCATTGCTTAAGCTAGTAGACATCCAAACTACTACGAAAACCACTTTTGCATGATAAAATTCCTCCTCTTTGTTGCACCTAATCAAAGTTAAAGTTGTAGGAAAAACAAAAACAAAAACAAAGTATGTGGCCACTTGTTGTGCCTATGATTCTATCAGTTACATTTTAGAGCTATGTTTGCCTATATGTTTACCAATATTAACCCATCAAGGTTGGCACTGTCAATCTTAATATTAATTAGGAAAGGTCAAATATGAAAGGAGAGTCATGACACAATGATAAAATATTATTGTATGATTTAATGATCATGAGTTTGAATTATAAAAATAACTTCTTGTAATATAGAATAAGATTATATATAATATACCTTTTTTTTTGAAATTTCGTATTAATAAAAAATTTGTGTATCATACTTCCCTTTTAAAGGCTAAATAGGTGGTGATGATGATTAGATATTATGGATCTTTCATGTTAAGAAATTTGGCCATTTAGAAAAGGAAAAAAGAAATGTTTTATGTAGGTGGATCAATCAAATCCTCCATCCGGCTCCAAGTTCCAAAGCATCTGCATTCAGTTGCATTCAGTTGAATCATTGTGAGCATTAGATTTGAGATTTTTATTTTAAAAATAATAATAATATTTCAAAGTTAATCTTTTCTCTCAAAATTAGAAACATGAGTGAAGTCATAGTGATATTAAACGAAAATAATAATAAATAAAAATATATAATTTGATAATGTAAGGCTCACACAAAAATTATTAGGAGATTTTTTTAATAGTGATATATTTATATTTTTGATGTGATATATTGAAGAAAAAAAAATTATTTAGAGCTCTAACGATTAAATGTCTTCACTTGTGTCCTAGGAAAACATAGGAGAATTATTTGGAAGGCCACCAAGATTGGAGGTGGTTTTGTATTTTATTCATATAAGCTTAAATGACCAAACTTACAAAAAAAAATATGCTATTTTTTTTTAAAACAATTTTGTAATTTTAATATAAGGTGTAAAGAAAAAAAATATAGATTGATATGATGTGCAAAGGTGGAACTATAATTTTATAATTTTAATTGATATAATATAATTGAAGTTGTCTTCTTATAACTCTACTTGAAATTTTATGACATGATAATTATATCCTGGAAGATAACATTGTGAATATTTGATCATGATGATATTTACTGTAAGAACGTTGAGAGGAATTTAAATTGGATAATGTTCGCAATGTGTAATTAGTTAGTTTGAGATTATGATTAAAGATGGAGTTTATATCTTTGTAGAATTGGTAGAAAAGAGCTTTGTACTTGATGTTGTTGGTGCAGTTTGCACTAATAGTCTAACCCTAAGTTTTGATGTATGACAATAGGTTAAAGTTAGACTTATGTGTGATCTAACGATTC